>JAAAKG020137607.1:0-12863 GCA_010014905.2 Druon quercuslanigerum
TATATTATTTTTTATAATTAAAACTTTTTTAGTATTAATATTTTTTTTTGATTTTAAGTATTAAAAATTGCATAATTTTTTAGAATTCCTAAGAGCCTAGAAATTTTAAACAAATTATAAATTTTGAAAATTTATTCAATTTCATTGAATTTGTAGACAAAAAAGTAAATTTTTTTCCGTTTAAGATAAAAAAAATTGTTTTTTATATAAGCAAAAAAATAACTAATTTTGAATCACATTATTCAATTCTTAGTTAAACAGTTTAATTTTGAAAGAAACAATTAATTGCTAAGCAACAGGTTACTTTTTTGACCCAAAATATGATTTTTCAAACAAGAAGATAAATTTTCTACTGGAAAAGTTGAACTGAATTTTCAAACAATGAAATTAATTTCTTACCAAAAAAGATTAATTTTTACGGAAATAGCTAAAATTTCTGTTGACAAAATTAATTTATCTCTTCCAAAAAGCGACTTTTTTTAAATGGAGCTAATTTCTTAAATAAAGTATAGTTTAAGTTTTTATTTAAAGAAGTTTAAATAATGGAATAGTTAAATTATCCTTTAGAAATCAATTCTCAATTAAAAAAATCAAAGCTTCATAAATTGATTTACTTTCATTCAAAGAAATTACTTATCAACTAAAAAGATACTGTTTAAACGAGAAGATCTAAATTTTTTATAAAAAAACAGAGTTTTAACAAAATACAAGAATTTTCAGCCACATTGTTCAATTTCCCACAAAATATGGGTTAAAACAAAATTGGAATCTTCAAATAAACTAGATTTCAATTCAACCAAATAGTTCAATTTAAATTTTTAAAAAAGTTTTAAAATGGAACAGCTAAATTATCATAAAAAATCAATTTTCAATAAAAAAAATGAAAGTTTCGCAAATTTATTTAATTTTATTCAAAAAAAAATTATTTTTCAACTAAAAAGATAGTTTTTAAAGAAGAATTTTCAGCCAAATAGTTGAGTTTTCAACAAAAAGGATGGATGAAAAGAATAGTTGAATTCTTTTTTTAATTTTTAGTTAAAACATTCTTTTCCAATTTAAAAACAAATTTTCAAAAAAATTGTTAAATTTTTAACTAAAGAAATGAATATTCAAGTCGAAAGAAAAATTTAGAACAAAGAGGATTAATTTTTCATAAAAAAGTATTAAAAGAGGATGAATTTTCAATAACAACAAAATTGTAACCCTTATATAATATTCTTTTTACTAATTCAATTGCCTTGTATTTATATTTATCTTTTTTGCATTTGTATTTCAACCCTTTTTGTTTAAAAATTCGACTGTTTTTGTAGAACAAATTAGGCGATGCGTATTCTTTATATTTGCAAAAAAATTGAGTAAAAAGTTATGCTCATTTTAATTTTCTGCTTTGTTTTTCAAAAAAGCTCTATTTTTTTTTTAATTCATTATAACTTTTGATTTAATTGAGATATTTTTTCATTTTTGTTGGTTCTAATAGCGTTCATCGTTTTCTTTCAAAATCCAGCAGTATATTTGAAAAAGCTTAAAAAAATGAAAGCAGTTTTTCTGAAAAAATAAAATCAAGACTTTCCCAAAAAAAACGCAACCTTTAAGTGTTTTGCGATTTTTTGGAATTATACTTTGATAGTGAAGTGATTTTTTGAGTTTGCTGTTTGCCTAATATTTTGTGGTCATGAGAATTCCTTTTTCTTTTTATCAAATTCTTTACCTTTTCTCGGAAACAATGACAAATAAGAAAAAATTTTAAGATACTGGTTTGTACGTCTAAAAAAGTTTTATGAAAAAAATCTATTGTACTGTTACAACCCAAGTATGATCATTACTCTTTCTGAAATTAAAGAAAAACTATCTGTCGTTGAACCCAGCGAGCGTTCATGGGTAGAAAAGGAATCTAAAAACTGATCTCAACTGTCATCTTTAGTTGACTTTATTATTTTTTTAAAGACATAGCTATTGACTCTTGTCCTTTTGGACTTTACGACTTTAGCTTGTGCATTTTAAAATTTGCAATTCTCAGCAGGTACAAGTTCCTTGATGGCGAAGAGCATTTCAATCGAACTGCATTCCGCTGAGGTATCGGTTTGTGGTTTTTGAATGTGCAGTGTTTTAGGAAATCTTTGATTTCGAAATCTTCTTTCGAAATCTAATTTTTTATTTCATGAGCAATTACTTCGGGTCTAACCTTTTAATTTGACGAAAATATGTTTATTTTCACAAATGGACAGAATGACCAACTTTTTCACAACAGAGGGTCGAAATTAGAAGCTTAACAGACCTACTAGGACTTAATCTAAGCTTATGTATAATCCTTGAGTGACCATAGTTTGCCTACCCTTTATCCGGCGCTCCATGCTTAACTGGTGCAACTGTTGCTCCAAGGAATCCAAAGATTTTTCAATTCTAATACCATACACATTTTTTTCTTCAGTTGAGGACGCTTCAGGCTGACTTGCTACTTTGCTTATTGCCGACATAAGGTTTTGGAGGTTTCTTAAATTAGCGACAAATTTGTTAAACTTAAATGTAAAGCAAAGTCGTGAATGAGTTTAGTTTTTCCAGTTCTGATGGGCTGAGCCATAAAAGATTCATTCCTTGATCGGGAGCTGAAATTCCGGTGTCTGTTGACTTATTATTCCCATTTGGCGTAGCTTCAATAGCTTATTCGCTTGATTAAGGTGGAGCAATTTTTTCGCTGGCTTGTTTGATCAATGAGTGGAGCTATCCACTCAACGAGGCAATTTTTGTCTTTTGGCCATGTTTTTTGTAGGATATTTAAACGGTACATTTCTTAAGTGTCAACATCTCTGGATTTGTCAGGAACCCGCTTTCACAATTTTTCAGAGGAAAAGAAAGTCTTGATGTGAAACCAAAAGTGGCCTTGTTTTAGGGTGTAGCATAAAGATAGTCTGCTCTATTGAAAATTAGCATAGCCTTAAATATTTAAAACGAACTAATTATAGAACTACAAGCTAGACGCACTGTGGTCTTTATTGTCAGCAGCATAATCTTAAAAGTTGTATCTATGGCCAGGCTTTGCTCTTTCATCCAGTCTCTTTATAAATTTGAATAAAGGTGCTAAATATAACAAATGAATTTTTTCTTTGACCCGCATATATCAAAGTATGGTTTCTTTAAATCCAAAAACTGTTTATCAAAGAGTATAAATCTTGGCACATTTAACTATACTCACAAAAGTAAGAAACATATAGGTGCGACGACTATAGGACGCGTGTCGTTCATCTCGCTCTATTCATTTGTGACGTCGCAATTCTTCGCAGTTAGCTATAGTTGTTCAGAGGTCTAAAATCTAGACCTTGAGGGACACAACAAGATTTATTACCTTCTTTCTTAGAGCCCAAATTTTGCTGTCTTAAGTCTAAGACCAAGGGGTTTGTTTGAGGGAAAAATCAATACAAGACCATCATAGAAGTAAGACTTCCTTCTGTGTTGTATTTTGCGTCCTGTTTAAGAGGTGAGTTAATTTCGCAAATCCTATTATATGGAAACATCAGGTATGATTATATTTCTTCAGGCGTCATTAAAATACGTGTTCTGTGAGGTTCCTCAGCGACCAGGTTGAAGAAATCCCGGGCAATAGATGATCTCCCTGACTTATTTTTCAAAATTGGCTAAAGCACTGATACCGAGTGTAATTGATAAACCATGTACCTGTCAGGTTCCAACAATGGAATATTCAAGAGGACACTCAGAAGTTGTTCTTTGTAGAAAGCTGTAACCTTAAAGATATTCGAAAATTGCTTCAGATTGACCTGCGGTCTTGGACCTGAAAATTGAACATCTAGTTGATGGTGTCGGATGTCTCAGAAGATAGACTCTACTTGTTCTGACATCAAAAGCGAAAGATGCATAAAACCTTACCTGGATGCATAGATGACTTTAAGGATTCGGCTAACTGTCGGAGGTAGTATTCCATACGGGCGCCTACAACTGTTATAACACGAGTTGTCTCTCATAGAATGCTATTTTCTCATCATGGCTGTTGGACAGCTTGTGAATCTCTGCCAGCTTCAATTACACGACGTGTGAGTTTCTACTTACTACATATAAAATGTTTTCTTGAAGTCCATTCAGTTCAGCTATTGTCTATTCGATGTCTTTTCCTTTGCCATAAGTTAGTAATCTGGCCACAGGTCCAATTATTCCACTCAATCATATTACCACTCATCATATATTCCACCAAATCATATTCGGAGATCGTTCGTAAACAGAGATATCCGAATCCTGGAGAACAGAGAGCTAACAAGCAATTAAAAAGCTGCTTCACGTTGCCAGTGAACCTTGAATTTTCCTTACGCCGAAAAAAATTCTGACCCGTCAAGTTCCAATAGTCCATCTAATCATCCCCAATTGCTCATGATGAATCCTCGTGCCAGTTTTTAAGGTCATTATGCTGTGTGGGAGCTCTTCTGCATTTTGTTGACCGGATGGAAATAAGATTAGCGGTAACGTTAACCACAGCATTTCTATCTTTCTAAATTTCCAAATAATAGGCAAACTATTTTAAAGAATGCAGCATTGGACCTTTTACAAAAATACCGTTAAAATCGGACATACGCGTTACGTTGATTCTCCAACAAAGTATTTTTCAAAAATGTATATAATTTCTTAACCAAAAAAATAAATTTGCAAGCAAAAAGATAGGTTTTTAATTGTTAGAATTAATTTTTTACTGTAAAAGATTAACTTCCCACGAAATAGTCAAAATTTCATTTAAAAAAATTAATTTTCAATTTCAGAAAGATAATTTTGAAAAAACAGCTGAGTTCTATAAAAAAGAAATAACGTTTGAACCCAACGGTTGAATTTTTATAAAAACATAAAAGAAATACTGAAAACATCAGTTAATACAATTAGTTTTTAATTAAAAATATATTTTTGATAATTTAAATGAAACTAAAGAATTGTGTTTTTTCAAAGGTTGGAAAGAGTAAAGTTTTTAATAAAGTTCATGAATTTTCAACTACGGAGCTAAATCTTTATGAAAAAAATGGATTTTCATAAACAAACCGAATAGACACATTTTGAATAACAACATTATTTTATAACAATGAAAAACAATTTTTAACAAAGTAGTTTAATTTTTAACCAGGAAAATTAATTTTCAACGAACTAGATACATTTTTCATTAAGGAGAATACTTTTTTCCAAAAAAGGTCCATTTTTATTAAATCACACATATGTCTTCAACGTATGAGTTAAAACTATTGAAAAATTATTTTTTACGAAAAAGTGGAATAAAGTCTGTTCTTATCGTAAGACTACGGAAAAATCGACTTGTGCTTATATAGGTATCCAAATCCTTTTTATTTTTTCTTCCTTATTCCAGATGTCTTTATTCATCAGAATCTTAGGGTTTCATTTTCCTAAAAAAAGAAACGTAAAGAAAACTTCTAACCCATAACTCACAACTTGCAATATTCAACTCGTGATTTAGAACTCACAACTCACAACTATGAATATTATCAATATTTATGTCAAATTTTTGTCTGATTAAATGTTAAAAAATTCTAAAATTATTATAAGTTCTAAAATATTCGAAAAGTTTTTAATTCTGACCATTTTGAAAATGCATGAAATATTCCAGGCTCATTAAATTATAAATATTTTAGGAAATGTTTAAATTTCTAAAAGTCTCCAAATTTTTTAAATTACAAAATTTCTAAAATTTCTGAAACGCTAAAAATTAATTAAATTGTTTAAATTTCTAAAATTATTCTAATTTATAAAAATTTTCCAAATTTTTTAAATGATCAAAATTTCTAAAATTTTTAGAAATTTCAAAATTTTTAAAATTTTTTAAATGATAAAAACGTCTCAAATTTTTAGAATCTATGAAATTACGAAAATTTCAAAAATATCCAAAATGTTTAAAATTTTCAAAATTTCCAAGCTTATTAAAATTTGTTAAATTATAAAAATGTCTAAACATCAATAGTTCTCAAGTTATAACGATTTATTAAGATATAAAAACGTTTTAGATATTAAATATTGATAAAGTTATTAAATTTCCAAAATTTTTTAAATTTATAAAGTATCTAACAAATACCGAAAACTTCCAATAAATTAAAAAAAAATTGAATTGCCTAAATTTCACTATATTTTCAAAATGCATAAAAATTCTAAGACGTTAAAAATTGTTTAAATTATAATGATTAGCAAAATTTCTAACATCACTCAAATGTCGAAAATTGTCATAGTTTCTAAAATGTAAAAAATTGTGTGCATTACCAAAATTTTTAAAAAGTTTCATACATGCAAAATAAAATGAAAATTAATAAAAAATTTAAGATTTTAAATTATTATAAATTTGGTAAAATTGCGATATTTTGATATTCTTAGGTACGTAGAACATTTTAGAACTTCTTATAATTCAAAGTTTCTTTAAGAATTTCAAAAATTGTAATCATTTTAGAAATTGTAAAATATTTTAAACATTTTTATAATTTGACAAATTTGAATAATTGTGTATATTTATGATATTCTATAAATTATGGGAATTTTTAAATTTTTTAAATTTTAAGACGTTTTTATCATTTTAGAAATTCTTATAATCTTAGAAGCATTGAATAGGTTAGAAATGCTCATAATTTCAAAAATTTTAATGAGCATTGAAGTTGTCAAAATTTAAGACATTTCAGAATCTATGAAATTACCGAAATTTCCAAAATATCCAAAATGTTCGAAATTTTCAAAATTTTCAAACTTATTAAAATTTGTTAAATTACAAAAATGTCAAAACTTTAATAGTTCAAAAGTTATAACGATTTCCTAAAGTATAAAAGTGTCTTAAATTTTCATAATTGATAAAATTAACAAATTTCCAAAATTTCTAGAATATCGAAAATATTTTAATATAAAAAAATTTTAATTCTCAGAATTTCTCAAATTTTCAAAATCTATAAATTTATAAAAATGTCTACAATATCTGCAATTTTTCAAATTTAAAGCTTATTAAATTTTGTAAATTATGAAAATGTTTAAGTTTCGATTTCGACATTGTGTGAGTTTTCAAATAGAAAAGTCATCAGCACCATATTCACCAAGGGACCCTCTCAAGTAGTAGCTGTATTTTCTAGTCAGCCATGTGCAATTCTCGTCAAAAGAACAATTTTCCGAAGACACAGAATATTTTGCCAAAAATTACCAATAAATTAAAACAAAAAATGGATTGTTTAAATTTCCCTATATTTTCAAAATTTTCAAAAATTCTGAGATGTTAAAAATGTTTAAAATTATAATTATTATCAAAATTTCTAACATTTCTGAATATTATTTAATGCTAAAAGTTTCTAATATATTTGGAGATACTGATAAATTTGAAGAATTTAACAGACTTTGAAAATTTTAGACTTTTTATTAATTTGAATTTTTTTTTTACAATTTTAGAAGTATTAAAAAGTTAAAAAAAGTCATAATTTAACAAATTTAAATAAGTTTTAAAATTCTAAAAATTTCATACATTTTGAAAATTTTGCTAATTCTATAGATCTTTTCAATTAATAGTGTACAGTTTAAACGTTTTGATAATTTAAACAAATTTAATTAGTTTTTAAGTTTTAGAAATGTTGGTAATTTTGTATTTTTTTTAAAATTTTACAAATTTTGAACGTTCTACATATTTGACAAATTTTTAGTATTTTAAAAATTTGGAACGTTTTAGAAATTGTGCTAATAAATTTTTTAAAGAAATTTTAATAATTTTTCAAATTAATTGAGTTTAAAATTTTTTTCAACATTATATGTTGTAGTTCTTTTCACAATTTTACCAATTTTTGAAAATTTGAGACGTTTTTATAATTTTAGGAAACGCTGCAATGTTGGAAGTAATGATCAGTTTAGAAATTTTTATAATTTAACTAATGTCAATAAGTTTTGAAATTATTAAATTTTAAACATTTTGGACTTGTTATAATTTTAGAGATTGGGATACTTCCGAAATTTTGAACATCTTCTGAATGTTGAGCAGTTTAGCATTTTTTATAATTTAGAAAATTTTAATAAGCTTGGAATTTTAAAACTTTGAGATTTTTTTTTTAATTTAGAGAATACAAACCAGAAAATTAATTTGATACATTTTCGAAATTTTCGAAATTTTTTTAATATTTGTCAAAATATGATAATTTTAGAAATTATGAACATTTGATAAAATTCTGGAATATCAGAAATTTTAATAATTTTTATAATTTCAGAAATATTGAGAATTTACGGAAATTTAAAGAATCTAGACATTTTGCTTTTTTTGTTGTTGAAATTTTAGGTCCCACAGCTTACATGGAAAATTTGTCTTGCCGGATTTCTGACTCATAATATTATATTTGCATATATGGCTGACTGTAGAAGGCCACCACTACTTAAGAAGGTTCAGCTCACGATTTTGATGATAATGTATTTTTTATTTGATAACTCACACAATTTCAATGTGAAAATCAAAAGTGACTTTTTTAATTACGATCGAATGCTATCCAAATGATTTGTAAAAGAATTTTTAAAAGTCATTATAATTTGTTGTGCAAAGTAAAGTTTGCACTACAATTTTTAAAACCTAATATCTTTATTATTTTTATTATTTTATTAAATTTCCTACAATAAAACTTTAAATTAATAAATGAATTCTACTATTTTTTACAACTTTTTTTAATTGCAAATTGATAATAATAAAAATAAGAAAGACGAAAGAAATGAGAAAGAGAAGAAAGGGGATTTGGTTAGTTGCCTTCTCATTGTTTCCTCTTTTTTATTTTTGTCAGAAAAAGAAATTATTTTCTTTACTTTTTAATGACAAGTTTTATTATTTTTTAAATTTCAATAGAAAAACTTTGTCTTCCAAATTTATTACAGTATTGCAATCCGTATGCCACTGACTAAGACTCATTTTTATTTAACACTGCTGTTACAGGTTATTCAACTAAATTAAATTTTTTCATAAAAAGATCTTGTTTTTTGCCCGTTATGCTACTAGAGAGATTGAGAGAAGAATTCCTTTTCAACTACATTTTTAAAGGATTCGGTATTATCATAAGAGAATAGCAGAAATATTTAATTCATAAAAATTATGAAAAATATATAAAATATCAAACAAGATGATTATTTTTTAACCGAAAAAGGCGAATTTTTCACCAAACACAAATTTTCACTGAATTAGTTAAATTTTCAACCAATTTGGTGATTTGCCAACTAAAAGAAGATATTTTTAGCCAACAAAAAAGTTCTAAGAAAATTATTATACTCTGTAAAAAAGATTAATTTTTTAAGCAAAAGTGATGAATTTTCGAAAAAAATGTAATAATTAACATTTCAACAAAAATAATTTTAACTAATCTTTAACAGAATTTGTAAAAAAATTTTAACAAAACCGTTGACTCTTTATCCAAAGAGGATGTTTTTTAACATTTTTTAATTTTTAGATAAGCAGAAATAGTCAAATTATTACTAAAAATAATTTTGTATAAAATAAGATAAACAAATTTTCAAAAAAAAAAATAATTTTCAATTAAAAAGATACATTTTTTACCAAAAAGTAGGCTTTTTTTACAAAAGTCATTAATTTTTAACCAGGTCCAGAATTTGCAACACCAAAGAGGACCAATTTTTAACAAAATTAATTAACCTTCAGACAAATAGTTGCATTTTCTGTTAAAGGAAAATAATTTTTAAGGATATATAAATTTTGAACTACAAAAAAATCCATTTTTTTAACAAAAAGTGCAATAGTTCAATTTCTATAGAAAAAAGGTTTTAAATGGATTACTCCAAACAAGAAGTATATTAAAAGTGAATTTAATTAAAAGTAAACCAACAAACGAATTTTGAAATTTTAAAAACAATTATAATTCTTAACTTATGCCGAGATTTTTCTTCAAAAATTCCCTTCCTCGCAATAAGAACTAAAATTATTTTGAAAAATTATTGTTTTAATTTTTAAATTCTCTGTTCCAAAGTATAAGTTACTATATTTTACGGAAACAAGAATTTAAACATTATTTGCACAACCCGAAGCCTAGGTTTTCTGAAAATAAATAAATTTAGCGGTAAACAAAGTTTCTCTAATTCAACTCGTAATTAAATCAATTTTTCCGTGGATCCAGAAGTCATCATAAACTTGCCAGCCCACCATGCATTCGGCTTTACCGGAAAACTTAATAGAATCTAATATAAAAAATTTTTCAGCTAAATTTGTTTTGGAACTTTAAAACAAATCGTTTATCTACAATGCTTAAAATACTATAAAAAATGGTTTCCTTTAAAAAAATTTTGAAACAAATTTCAAAATAAAATATAAAAAAATTTGTTAAAATTATTTTTTTAAATTATATTCCTTAAAAGAAAAAGGATAATTTAATTTTTTTACTAGGGCTACCAAACCTGAAAAATAAAAATTCTGATTAACAAAAAAAAAAAAAATTTTCTTCAGGTCCTTGAAATTGATTCACATACCAGAACAGTGTACAACGTTATTAACATAGATGCACGCAGAGTCGAAGGGTGCGCTTTTGGAGGTCCGAGAATGGATATTCTATTTGTATCAACAATAGGATATGGTCACGATAATTCTATTATTGAGCGTCCTCCAGCAGGCGATATGGGTGTTACAATTTTCGCTATACACAATCTGGGTGTGCAAGGGTGGCCGACTAGACGTTAGGTATTGGATGAAACTTACATTCACTAGATTTCTAAATTCCATATAAATTTCATGAATATGTATTTTAAAATTTTAAATTCAAAAATAAAGAATTTCGATATCCTTCATATGAAAAGTGGTAACCTCCATCTTGTTAGTAATGTGGTATAGTAGGAATCGACTCCATGGTTACAGTAATGTAATATAGTAGAAATCGACTATTGTAGCAATCTCGGATTGTACTGGGTTGATTTTCTGGCTACTGGGGGCAGCACCACCCGGATATTTGAAATTCAGTGCGATATTTGAATTGCGATACAGTTAACAGAATGCAGATACATTGATGTTGCACGCAAATGCATTTAATTCTATAATTTAATTATATTAAATTGTTAATTACAGCATTCTATTGGCACTATTCATTATTTCAGAGAGAGAGAGAGAGAGAGAGAGATGGCATTGGTCGAGCGAACCGACTCTAGATGTAAGGATATGAAATACGTTTGCTAATTCTATAATTTTCCTGCCCAGCGAATTAATTAATTGTTTAATTAAGGTTCGTTAATATGCGTCGAATCTTAAGATATTGCTATTCTGGGAACTTGTTTTGAACGCATTGGAATGCGAAACATAACACAGAATCGTAACTTGGACTTGTTTTTGCTGGTAGAATATTTTGAGGGTAAAATGTTTATCTAATGCGGAACCTTTTTAAGTACTTTGTTTTTCGTGTATTATTTAAAGGTATGTTATTATGAACTAGTTTAGCCTACACGGAGAAAATTACTATGGCAAATTTTGCCAGATTATTTTGGCAGTTCTCGATATCTGACAATTATGACATATCTTGCCTAAACTGTTTAGAAACTTTTACATAAATTAATGTGGCATTTTTTGCAAGAAAAAGTAGGAAGATATGCTAAATAGGAATGGAAAGTTTACCAGACTGTTAGGCGAAGATGCATTCCCGAACTGAGCTCGAGTCTACCAGACAGTTTGGTAAAAGAAGCTGAGAATGGAGGCATAGTTTACCAAACTGTTTGGCAATTCGGAACCTTCGGCGACAAGCTGAGAAAGTGGAGGTACCAGCCTAACAGTTAGGCGGAGTCTACCAGACAATAGAGGGAAACTTTGCCGATCAGTCTGGTAATTTTATTCGAACCAAAAAAAAATTTTAGAGGAATCCGCAGTGTCTTTCATTCGATTGGTTTAATAACTTTTATAATTACTATTTTAGGTGAACGATATGATCTTAACCTAATTTAGTTTGTACATATAATAAACCTACCGAACTTGTATTTTATAAATTATAACCTATCTTACACGCTACACGCGTAACGACGCTTATATATATTATACTATGTCGCACTCTACGCTCTGAAGACCGTAGGTTATTGGGTCCTTATATACTAAGTATGTAAACATATCACCACTTGTGAGAAAGAAACAGTGCCAGATCAAAAATGGATGTGGCCGTGAGTTTGTTAAAATTTTTTGGTAACCCTTAAAAAAATTTTTTTTATCAAAACATAACTTTCTTTTTGAATTGTAACATGATTTCATTATTGATTTATTGCGAATTTGAATTATTTACTTATTTAGCACTGTATTATAGTTTAAAAATGTTATTGCTATTAAAAACGTATTTTAAGAGAAAAATATTTATTTCAATAAGGAAGCAATCTTTAAAAAAGTTACTTTAAAGAACAATTACTGCAAAGTCAACATTTTATGTAGATTTTAAGTCAATCGATCGAATTAATTTAATCATTTTCGAAGAATTTTGGATCTTAGATTTTAAAATTAAGTTATCATCTTATTAAGTATTGTTTGAAGTGGAAAATTCATTTAAATTTAATAAACAAATAGCTGTAATTACCTATTGCATTTATTTTAAATCATTAACAAGAGAATTAACAAACATTAAATATTCTTTTTAACATCTTTATAAGTAAGTCTTTAAAAATTTATTTAAATCCAGTTCTTATTAGCATAATTTCATCAATTGCCTAATTTGTTTAAGGTTGTTAACTTTGCCCACGAAATATTTTTTAATCCTAATAATTTCCAACAATAGCTTTCATCGTTGAAAATCTTAAACGCTTCATAATCCCGTGTAAAAATCTAACCGTGGCCCGGGTCGCGGACGGATCGGGCCAAATCGGGCCCAGATCGGGGAACCCGACAGTGGCCAGATCCGTCATGAAACGCACGCCCCGAT
>JAAAKG020137608.1:0-12863 GCA_010014905.2 Druon quercuslanigerum
AAAACTTATGTGTTATATTGTAGGGAAAGGAATATATTACTAAGTCTAAAAATATAAAGGACGGTGTAAAAGAAAAAGAAATCCCAGAGAGAATTTTCAAAGTTACTGAAGTTTGCTGCCGCGAAAAATGTTTTGAAAAAGTTCCCATTGCTTATCAAGAAAAACTTCAAAACCAATTTTGGAACCTCAAAATAATTCTGCCGAAGACAACACTGAAGACAGTGATGAAAATGAATAAATTATTTATAAATAACGTACAAGCTATTATATAAATATTAGGTAAGTTTTCATTTTTTTAATTTGTTATTAAAAAATAATAAATAAATCTGAATTATAATGTGTTCATTATTATTTTGGTGGCCGGCTTGACCTCCTAAGCGTCCGTTGTTATACAGATGTTGATAGTGCAGGACGAGCTAGCACGCGTACGGGACAGTGCTGAGATCTTAAATCAATTGTGACTTTTAAAATATAAAACGTAATTGCCTGATAGTTTCCAAAAAACTTCCTTGAATCCTAAGAAAGTTTTAGGTGACCGTTAATTTTAATTTTCTGAAAATTCGTTCGACTGCCGAAGCGTTAAAAACTTTCAATATTTAATTCACGCCATTGGAAGGATCAAAATCGTTGTAAATTTTTAATGACAATGAATTAAAATTATATAAATACGGCTAGTTTCTTTATGTTATGATACATATTTTCTGAAATTTTTATCACAAAATTCGTACTTATGTAGCACTTATGGCGAGTTGAACACAAAAAATTCGAATTTTGCGATTGCAGAAAAAAGTAAGATTTTCTTGATTATTTCGAAAACTAATAAAGTTATCACATTTATTTATAAAACTAAAAATATGCGCAATAAAATTTCCTAATGGGATATGTTATTGAAAAATAAATAAAATTAAATTAAAATTAAATCCCCTTTTGATCACCTGCGCGGTTTAATTTGAAACGATCGCTAATCAAGAACGAATGACATATTTATTTATGAAATGAAAAATATCTTTTTCGAAGTAGTTTTCCGATGAGCTTTCAAACTCTTAATCAAACTATTAACTTATTTTTGCGATAACTCAAAAGTTTCTTAAGACGCAATAATAAAAAGAAACTCTAAAATGTTGAGCTCTGTATTAAATTCACGTTGGAATCGTAAAGAAAATATATAACAAATTATTAAAATAATGTTTACAAAATTTTAATGAGTTTTTAAATAATCAATGCTAAATTTTGAGGAAACGCCTTCATCTGTAGGCTTAAATCATGGAGCTACATGAAGCGTTTATGGAATTATTTTTGGATAAAAGTTCAAGTATTTTTTGAAAATTCGTCATTTATTAAAAAATTCGTCTATTTTAGAAGACATGACATCTTTGTTAGATACAAATTTAAGTTTTTTGTTGAAAATTCGACAATTTTATTGAATTGTCATACCTTTTTGGTGGAAAACTCAAATATTACATAGAAAATTTTATTTTTGTTTGAAACTTATATGAATATGATTTTTAAATTTGCCTTTTAATTAAAAAATTTATCCGGTTTAGTGGAGATTAATTATTTCCTGAATAAAAATGCAAATGTTTGATTAAAATTTATCTTCTTTGCTTGAGAAATAAACTATTTTGTTTAAAAATATTGGCTAAACCATTTTGTTGTCGAAGATTCCTATTTTTAGTTGAAAATTTATTTCTTCGGTTGAAAATTTAAAGATATTCTTACAAGCTGATATTCTTCAGTTGAAAATTTAACTGCGGCATAATGGGCTTTTAAATGTCTTTACTGGGCATTTGTTTATAAATTTTTGTTTACAAAACAAATAAAAAATGTCGAATGATAATTTTCCATCATTAAACATCACTGTCGGTATAATTTGAGGGATAGTAAGTGAAAAAAGACTTGTTTCTAAAACTAATAAGAACTATCGGATTACAAATTTTTATAATCGAGTATTATTTTTTCTAGGAAATCAAGTAATCTTAGCGCAAAAATTTATTTTTTAAATGAAGAATCCATAGTATACAGTATTAGTTAGGTTAATTTGTTTATAACAATTAACTTAACAATGTCATAATTTTTTCTGAACTACTGCCATTCATAAAGTCTAACAATGCTGATCATAGAAGAAAAATTTTCGCAAGGATAAACAAAAAAAACCCAAAAAATCGATTTTTTCTTCATGCTTTGCATTAACATAATGTTGATTTTTCCTTTTAAACAATAGAAAATCGGTTAAGAAATTCCAGCTACAAGTTATTTTGAACCTCGTTTTTTTATTAATCCCACTGTGAGCCGTCGAGGTCAAACAATATCAGTCTTATCACACTTCCAGCCACTTATCAGATGAACTTGTACAACATACACACGCGCTAACATGCATTGCACGTTTGCGTGAATGTGTGTGTGTTATCGGAGCATCTCTTTCGAAAGATTCGTAAGATTTTTGTTATTATTCAGGAAAAAAGTAATGAAAATTTTTAGGATTTTCACATCGAACTCGTCAATTTATTCTCAAAGTTTACTGCTTGTTCGCAAAAAAACACCATAATATCCGATAATTTTTTCTCGTATCCGAGACCTAGCTACTGTTTCGTGACTCGAAGCTCTTGAAAGAGTAAACTTGTTATAAAATAATTGTGTAAATTTGTTTATGAATATAAATTAATTAATATTTTGTACTTAACTTACGTATCAATTCGTGGAAAGAAAGGAAGAAGAAGATTAGTATATTGTACAAATCTTCATTTTTCCTCAATAGACCCATTTGTAAATATGTGAAGATGGATTCTCTTCGAATATCGCTTTAAAAAAATGCTGGTATATATATCTGGCCGCATCCTATACAAAAACTTTTTAGTAGGGATAGCCGAAATTTTGCAAATTTGATTGGTTGTTTTTTGAAAGTGCTGCACCAATAGATACCAAGCAGCGCTTTATGTATTCTTCGTAGTCAATAGAGGGGATGCATGAACATAATAATTTTAGGCCTAGAAATTTTCTTATTTGCTAGATTTATTATCTATGCCAAAATACAGAATCTTCAGACTCATAAGCATTACAAAATGTGTTAAAGTCGTAAACCCAAAGAAAACTTATATCCAAATTAAACTTGTTGTTTCTTCGACGAAATATCACGAAAATCTCGCACTCTTTGTATTTGAAAACCTGAACGGCTTTTTAATGACTTAATATTTCTCCATTCATTACACTTAAATTTAAAATTAAAGTTTGCTTCTAACATTTAAATTGTTTACAACTACTATCAATTTTATTTCCTAACGTGCTGGGAAAATATTTAATCATCACTCTCAACTTATGTAATTCAATAGTAGAATAAAACTTAATTTCAGTCATGAAGAGCAATTATTCGGTTGCAACTCTCGCCTCAGAAGTTCCGCAGTGCGCAAGTACTCAATCGAGTATATTTTGCAATGTTATGCGTTCCAATTGAAAACGGTTTGGGCGGCCCTAACTGTTTACCATGTGAGGGTACCGATTTAGTAACAAGGCCAGAGCAAGGTCATCCCCGAAATTGTTGTTATATGGGAATTGGAGTGTACCTCAAATTTTCTAAAGCACACTATGAAGTTGAACATGTTATTTTTATAAGAAAAAGACGATTCTGTACATTTTATTAATAACCGTTAATATTGGTTTATTAGGGTTTGAACTCAACATTCCTTTGAAAAATTAGTTACAGAATACAAATAAATAATTATTTTTTGAATATCTCCCTGAATGTTTGTCTTACAGGGCCACAAAAAACCGCTTTAAGCAAAATTAAGTATTAAAAATTTCGTGCGCTAATTATCATTTTGTTGCGTTTTTTAAAAATTTTGATTGTTTTTAGTACACAAATTACTACTCTGTACTTATCATAAGTACAAGACCAAGACACTTTTTTGCTCAAAATTTATATTTTAAAAATCTTTCTGTTTATTGCTAAGATAATTCGGGGCACCCGAGGGCAATCTGATCTTGAATACCTTAAAGATAGGATTTTATGAGAAGAAACATTTCTTTGATTCTAAGAATTGAAATTATATTGTCAGCCATGCCTTACGAACAAACAAAATTATTTTCATGAAGAAAGTTAGAGAGTTATGAGAAGGAATTCTTCTTACAATAGGTTTTTAATTAAGTTTTATCTCATAATCGCTTCATACCGATTTATTAAAACTGGTTGAGTTTTGATAAGCGAAGTTATTTGTTTTAAAAAATTCTTTTTTTTGCTTATTTGAACAATTTGAGCCATAGAAAATTTCACATCAAAATAAAAATTTATAGAGTTGTAGACAACGATTTCTCTAAAAAATTAAGCCATCCTTTAGTAAAAATAAAACAAGTTTCAAAAATGTGAAAGAAACTATTGTAATCAAGAATTGTCTTGCAAAAATACTGTAAAAATATTAACTGAGCCTCGGAATCCTAGCTTTAAAGCATAGGTCTCATCATAGAGCCTGAGCTTTTAAAGTACACTAAAATTTTAGATTTAAAATCACGCGCATCGGGGAATGAATCTCTTGAAATTTCTCTGACTGTAAAATCTTTATTTTTTTTATAAAATTTTTCCATCAGCTATTTTCTGATATACTGTTATACTTAAAGTATTTGAACATATATGTTTAACTTATTTAGACATTTTCGTATTACCAAAAAGTGTAAAAACACAATAATCACACACATAGCGCGTATTTTTAATCGCTAGTTATTTTAAATAGTTAGGTTTTTTGACAGCTTTTAATTAAATAACTGATATCTTGGAGGGTACTTGTTTCACTTGAAAAACATATTTTCTCTTACTAGATGAAAATAATTAAGAAATAAGTGACATAATTTTAATACCCTGAAAGAAGAAAGTTATTTCTTTACATAAGGGCATATGTCTGGAAACTTTTAATTTTATGCCTTTTATTTTTCATTTTCAGCCAAATAAATAGTTAAAATTCATTAATATTCACTTGAGAACAGTATTTCTTGTATTTCTGGTTCCAGATTGTTATTAAAATTTTCTTTATCTGTTGTAATAAAATGTTCAATGTTGTAACCACGTGAACATTTCTTAGTATATTGATATTTTTAAATTCTAATTAGAGATCGTGATTGCGTAGTATTTTCAGGTTTATTGAAATAGTAAGAAGGCCTTATTGTGAAACTTCTAGATATACTATGTCATCTATAACCACAAAGCATATTCGTACAAGTAACTACATAAAAATGGAAAAACAAGAGTTATTTACACGTTTAATCTATTTTACCTTACTTCACTTCAATAAAAAAGTATTTAAATAGTAAACTGTTTTTAACTAATTTCAAAAATGCGACAGCCAGCTATCTTTTTATAAAAATTAATGTCTGTCATATTTGATACAAAAGCTTTGAATGTTCAATATCTGTTTTTTGGAAAACGTCAACAAATGAACAGATAACCCACTGCTCTTAAAATCAGCATAGGGTTTTAAATGGAAAAGCTCGGGTTTCAAAAAAATTAAAAAAAGTAGCAGTTTTTACAAAGCCTTTGTAAATAAAGATACAGTCCTCCCTTAAGGAATGTCCATTAGGTTGGACAAAAGCTCATTGTAATTTTTTTTTCTCTTGAGGGCAAGACAGGACCCACCTCCCAACCGAAACTTCCAGTTTCAAGAAAAGAAAATCAGTCATTTTGTTTCTTTAGAAATTTAAATATTAATACACACCGCCGTAGACTACAAATACCAGTTAATTACCATTGGATTTCTGCTTCAAAATTAATAGCACTCTGTTAGAACAAGTTCAAGGCCGTATAGCTAATTGTCTCAAAGTAGAAAAAGCAATAATTAAAAAAAAATCAAACTCAATTAATGCAACCCGTCCTGCATCCGTGTAATGCAAAAAAGTATTACATAGGTAATTTTAATTCGGGTTTTAAATCTCACGCGCTTTCGGTCTTCCGCTGAATGGCCGGAGGCTTTGAGACGTTTTGAAGACGTGCACAATAGAAGTATAACCTAATTGTAAAAGAAGGTTATGTTTCCCAGGGTCCACCACGCATTTCTAGTGTTGGGAAGTGACTATTGATACCAAGTAATACCACAAATTTACCGGTAATTACCAGTAATCGCGTTAAAAAGCGGTAATTCTATAACTTCTTACAGAAAAGGGGTTTTAAAGTCCCATATTTTATTAACATAATAAATTAAATAATTAATTAATTACGCAGAAGGTCTAATTGACCTTCCGTTTACTTATTTTTCAAAAAGTTTTCAATCTTCATTGATAGCAATTGTATCTGAATGATATAAACTTGTATCCCGCATCATATACAATTATCTCTTGAAGTATAAACTTTTAAAGTTAAAATATTAGTATAGGGAAAAAATGTCAAATAACATTTTTCGCTTCGTGTATGCGTGTTTAATAATGTTGATAGTAATTTTTTGCTGCATAAGTATATAGTCCTTTTTTTATGGATTCAAACTGCTTATCTAGCAATCCTTTGGTCAAGTTGTCATATGAGGATAACGTGCACAGGGGTTCCAAGACTAAAAAAGATTCACAGATTCCTAATTTTTAATTGATTTTAATGGCACATAAACTACGTATGCAGACTATGCATACAGACTTTTCAAACGAAAGTGAAACATACAGTACATACACTGAGAAAAAATCACTGAAATTAAAGATACGCAGTACTGAATACGTCCAATAAAAAATCTTTTTATTCACAGAATTATTTCTCCTAGGAAATTTTTCTCAGAATAAAAACATACCAGGGGTGTTAGTTGAAGTTTGCCGGTTTTTTAAATAAAGAAAACACTTGATCCTTAAGGGAATCTCAAAAAATTTGTATTCAAAGTATTGACCATTCGATTCTACACATTTTTCCCATCTTTCAGGCAAATCATAGATACCATTAAAAAAAACTGTTTTTTTTTTCGAGGCAAACCATTCGACAAGCCATTTTTCGACTTCTTCAAAATTGGCAAAGCGCTGCTCTGCGTGTCAGTGTCCCATCTATGCGAAAAGGTGACAGTCGGACGGGGCGAGGTCTGGAGAGCACGGCGGATGCGATAATATTTCCCAATTCAATGCTTTTAATGTGTTCTTCACCACTTTAGCGGTATGAGACGGTGCGTTGCCTTGTTGTAGGATAACTTTGCCATCTCTTCGGGCACATTCCGGCCGTTTTTCGATCAATGCATGATTCAAATTAATAATTTGTTGTCGGTAGCGATCCGTATTAACCGTCTAACCAGGTTTTAATAACTCGAAGTACACCACAGCACACTGGTCCCACCAAACACAGAGCATTCTCTTACTGACAAAGCGATTTGGCCTTGAAGTCGATGGGCCGACCTCAACAGGTAAAAGCCAAGATTTTTTCCGCTTCGGGTTCTCCAAATAAATCCATTTTTCGTCCCCCGTGACAATTCGATGCAGAAAAGATTTCCTTTCGAACCACTCAAGCAGCATTTCACAAATGGTTTTTCGATTTTCCATTTGTCTATCGTTCAGTTGGCGTGGTACCCATTTTCCATACTGTTGGATTTTTCTTATGGCTTTTAAACGTTAGAAAATTTCTCCTCGGGTCACATTTAGTGTTTGTGCCAATTGTTGTTGCGATTGGGTTGGATCTTCATCCAATAACGCCTGCAATTCCTCGTCTTCCAACTTTTTCGCTGCACCACGATGTTCATTGTCTGTTAAATTGAAATCTCCACTTTTAAATTGACGAAACCATGTCTGACATGTTCTAATCACTGGAGCATGTTCACCATAAGTTTCTACCAGCAATCGATGAGAATAAGAAAGGCAACGAACGCCGCAAATGCGATTTACTTGGAACGAAACTTCACACATTCATTGAGGTAAACAACTATGATGCTATTATTTTGGCAGAATGGAATTGTGTATTTTTGAAGGATATTGTCCATACAAAAATATGACATAGATGCCAAATCATAGTAATGTATACATATCTCTAGTTACATCTGTGAGTACAACCGGCAAACTTCAACTAACACACCTGGCATATTATAAATCGTAATCAGTATTACATTTCTTTCATTGAAGTAATTGTTCTGCTGAATGTAGAACAGTATTCAAAATATATTTATTAATAAGTATTATATTTTAACACTTAACTCTTGTCATTCTTGCGAACGTAAAAGAAGCTCACCTCTGCAATATATTCTAATTCAGGAGAGTTTGTAATTGAACAGTTTAAATAATTATTCCTTGAGTTTTTCATAGAAACCTTGTTTGAATTTAAAAAAGAGTTCTCTTTGATTTCAGTTTCTTCTTTTCTTTTTTATCTAGCGTTTCTTTTGCCTGAAAAAGTGCTTATAGGAATTTCGCCGTATATAGACACCTTCTTGTCACATTTTTTGCATGATCTTTATCGTGATACTTGCAAAATACTTCTGAAGGGTTGCGCTGTATGTAAAGTTCACCTTAGCATTATCTTTTGAGGTTTCTATCTTGCCAGGAACAAATAATTTAAAATTGCTTGTTGTATTGTAATATTTCTCTTAAAAAAGAATATTAAAACTATTTAAATTAGGAAGGCATGCTCAAATATCATGATTATGTAAATGTACCGGCAAACGCACCGGCGGATCCGACGATTGCAATTTGATCAAAATCTTTTTTTTACGCCTATAATGTTTTAACTAATTTGTTACTGGGAAACATACATAACTAGAAACATAACAAACGCAAAAAGTCAAGTGTCTTTCTGTTGAATGAGTTTTGTTTTCTGTCTGTGTTTTATTAAAGCTGTGCTTATAATTTTTATTGTATAATGATTTAGATAATCAGCAGTAAAATTTAAAAAAGCACTTCAAACTTTCACGTATTATTAAATAACGTATGTACAAACTTTACTGCCACGATTACCAAGGTAACCTCTTTTTGGTTTGTAAACAAACGGCGGTGTCATAATTAATATCTTGTTCTTGCTCGAATTTTTAAATTATTATTTTAGTAAATCATCGACACTCACAGTATAAACAGAATGGTAAATAATACATTCTCTAAGGAACAGTAAAAATCATGTATTTCAGAAGAGTGTAAACTATTTTTCATTACCTAAAATATGACGAAGGCACAGACAAAAATGACTGGATTAAGACCAAAGGGTATAGCAAAGCGCTACTACAAATGTATAAATCAAGATAAACAACAATTTCTGTATGTATTGTCACGAACAATACACTAGACATATTAAGAGAATGTCTGAGCATATTATACTTTTCTAGGCTGATTCTATATAAAAGTCAAAGATATTGTTTTGAAATCAATATTGCAACGCAATCTTGATAAATAAAATACTGACAATAACACAGAGGAGAATATGAAAATAACAGAACAAGTAAGATTTTTTTGCGTCGATATTCGATAATAGATTAAATATAAATACACTCTGAGTAGTGTTTTCTATCAAAAATCAAAATAAAATTTAAAAAAATCAAATAATCAAAAATTGAACCGCTGGCGATGAATGCTCTGCTCTTTGCTATCCTTCTTGTACCGGCCTCTGTGCTACCTTGCATACCGTTGCTTACTCCCGCTGCTATGGTTCTCAACAACCATCTCCACTTCGGGCTTTCGACCTGGAAGACATCAACAGGAGTATTCAATCTGCCATTCTAACACTCCAAACGACACTTCGACGAAGCTATCAGAGGACAACCAGAAAGTGCTTGACTTTGTCAAATCCATAAAAGAGAAGCTCGATGGGCTTCCTGAATGAGCTACTAAAAATGAAAAAGCGCTCGACAGTGTTAGTGCTCGGATTCAGGACATAGAAGGTACGCTTCATTCTTTTGATTTAAATAATCATTCTGTGCTTGTCGAAATAGAGCGTCGTAATGCTAGGAGATGCAACTTGATCCTTTTCAGGGTTACCAGAAAGTACTGAGACCAAACATTCTGATGGCTCCACCCCTAAACCCAACCCAACAGCCCCTCAAGTACAACGGTTCCTTAAGAGCTTCCTATCCCCAGGTTCGTTGACAATGTTCAAAGCATTCCGGCTTGGAACTTTGTCTTATGATTTGCTTAAACCTATACCGGTAAAAATATGTTGCCAGGATCATCGTTCGGCTCAGGTCCTCTTGTACTCGTTCCTTGTTGCAATGAAGAATACGCAAAAAGAGAAAAGGACGATTACATCAACGGAGAAGAATTTGACCACCCGGATGGCCCCAGATAGAACAAAGATAAAGGTTCAACAGATTCAGCAGCTAAAAGAGACACTGAAGATTCGACAGAAGCCAGGAAAAGTGGACCTAAAGTTCGTGTGCAGGGATAATGAGCTAGTTAAATCTGAATTAGGTCTGAATAATTTCACTTCGTATAGACTTGATAGCAATTCTGTAACTAGTAGCTATGAACGAGGAGGTGCTGTTCTTGCTGCTGTTAAAAATCAATTTCATAGTGTTTCTATTCCTTGTAACACCAACTCAGTTGAAGATGTATTTTAATTCTTATAAGCTTGCGCAACTTTTCTCACATTTTTTGTGATGTTTACATTCCTCCTCGCTCTGATATTACTAAATAACTGTCTCTGATATAACAATAACTGTCTCAACTTTAATAAAAAGGACATTATCGATGATATGGTTGAATTTTTATACATGAACTTTTACACTGCGATAGACGAGTATGTCCCTAAGTATTTTGTCATGCCTCAACTTACTCTCTCTGGTTTGCATATGAGCTTAAGGACCTCTTGATTGCCAAGAAGATTGCGCATTTAGTATACAAGAGAACGAGATATCGCATTGACTATGAGAATTTCTCAGTCTTGAGGGCAAAATATAATCTTTTATCGAAGCATTGTTATAATTAGTACATTCTTAGGACTCCGAGAAATACCATAGCCAACCCGATATCCTTTTGGAACTCGATAATTTACAAGCAGACTCCTGTCCGCAGATCGCCGCATTATTTGCTATACATTTTAGATCAGTTTACAATTCTGCTAACAATTGTGCCTGCATTCCTTCTTATGACGACGAATTCGATCTAAATATTCTTCAAATTTCCAGAGACGAAATTAGGGCTAGACTACGTAATCTTAAACAGAATAAGGGAGCCGGTATCGATGCCATTCCTCTCTCCCTTCTGAAGTCCTGGTGCTCGTCACTTACTGAACCTTTATTCTTAATTTTCAACTCCACCTTGGATCTCGGTTACTTTTCGTATGCTTGGTATAAGGGAATAATTGTTCCTATCCATAAAGGGGGTAAAAAATCTGACGTCTCTAACTATAGGCTGTTAACGATCCTTAATGCATTAGCAAAATTGTTTGAAAGTCTAATGTATGATAAAGCTTACTTCGTATTTTCCAATATATTCTTTGACGAGCAGCATGAATTTAGAAAGGGCCGCTCGGTCAGAAAAAATTTATGCATCTACACTCAATACATACTAAGTGTACTGGAGGGTGGCGGGCAGGTAGATTCCGTTTACAGAGATTTCTCTAAGGCTTTTGAAAAAGTGTATCACAGTATCCTAATTTCTAAACTAAGAGCGTATGGTGTCTCTAGTAATACAGTTAATTGGATAGAATCTTATCTGCATAGCAGAATACAAGTGGCTACGGTAAATGGTCATCTATCCAGCGAAATCTTTTCAACGTCGGGTGTCCCCCAGGGGTCGCAAATGGGTCCCCTACTCTTTCTAATCCTCATAAATGATCTAAAGAAGTCTATTTAGCATAGTAACTTCCTTTGTTACGCGGATGGCCTTAAATTATATCTCAAAATTTCTTCCTTTGTTTGTGCTGCTATACCTCGAAAAGATCTTTAAAGAATTTATTTGTGGTCGTTGGAAAACAAAATGTCTACATATAAAAAATGCCAAATCTCATTCACAAGAAAGAGGAAGTTAATTAAATTATTTTACTACATCGGACAACTATTGGATAGAGTTCTATCTGCGAGAGATTTGGGTGTCATCCTTGACACTGCCTTGATTTACCACGATCATATATCTATTATTGTGAATAAAGCACTTAAAGCTTCAGGTTTCATTTTTAGAACCTTTAAGTCTTTCCATTATCTTCTAGTTTTGAAAACACTCTATTTCTCGCTGGCCAGATCTCATCTAGAGACAGCCTCCATCATCTGGTCACCCTTCTATGCGGTCCATATGATAAGAATTGAACGAGTACAGAACCGATTTCTCAGATTTGCAGCATGGCAGCTTGGTATACATAGGAATAGATTTGACCACGAACTACCCTGAACTTCGAACTACCTTAAATATATCTTCAATGCAATCCCGACTCTTAACAGCAGACTTGCGTTTTCTCTTTAATGTAGTTAATGGTCATATCGATTCTTCACAAATTCTAGCCCTGATCTTGTTCTCTGCTCCTATTCTCTCTCTCTCTCTCTCTCTCTCAGAGGCTCGACCTCTATCTTTAGAGTTCCGTTTCATCGAACAAATTATGGCGGAAATAGTACTCTTACACGCATTTGTAAGATAGCTAACCACTTTCCGGACTTAAGATTTCTTCGACTCACGTGCGTGTAGGTTTAAGACAGACTTACAGAGATACGCAGAGAATAAAACAGTATATAATTTCCATATAATAATTTTATCTTTAAAACTTTTTACATTTTTAATAGTAAAATTCAATTTGAAAAATTATATCGGACTATTTGAGCTAAATTTTAAAATACAAGATTTTTTAGAAAAAGCTATCATGAATTCAAATAAAAAATTCAAATAACCCAGTGGGCGCAAACGTTAAAGAACGTCATAAGAATGGCTCAAATACGTCCTAAGGAATCGTTCACATATTACGTAAGGATGTTTTCTTTTGTTTATATCGCTGTGTCATTTTTTATTTAACGGCAACTTTATTCTCATCT
>JAAAKG020137609.1:0-12863 GCA_010014905.2 Druon quercuslanigerum
GTTATTATTTTATTTATTATATTCAACAATTTAGCTTTACTTCGTGTGTATGGTTTAATAGCTTGTGGTTTTATTTATTTATTTTAATAAATTTCTATATGTATCTATTTCATTTCAAAGGGTCGGCATTTGAAATAAATAAATAAAACTATAAGCTTTTAATCGATATACAGGGTGAGCGATTGATTTATTGAAATAAATAAATGAAATCACAAGCTATTATACCGTACGCTCGAGGTGAAGCTGATTTCTTTAAATTAATAAATAATATAATAAACTCAACCCAAATGCCCGGGGGTATTTTACTTTAACCAATTAGAAAATGAAAATAATAAACCCACATACCTAAGGAACCTCTACTTTATTTAAACAAATGTTAAAAATAAAAAAATCACAAGCCCACATCATTTTTCGTTTTATTAAATGAATAAAATTCACAATTTCTCGTACCAAGTTTAGATATTTACTTAGAAATTTTGATTGAAAATAATTTTTATACATGCAGTTCGTATTGAGATCAGCCGCATTTGTCAGACTTCTCACACAAACTTAAAGAATCTTTTCTTCAACTACTTGTTTATTTAACAACAAAAAGTTAATAATAACTGTTTACTTCACGATTTTGCTCATTATAACTGGAAAAAATGCTTTTTAAAAAACAATCCTGATGCATACTGTGCACTGTTTACATTACGTGTGTCTATCATGTGTACTGCACATTACGCGCCTCCGCTATGCGACGGAAGTGTTAGATAATTGGCGCAGCCAATCAGCGAGCGGTACACTCTGTAAGGCCTACCTGATCGAAGCGCCATCTATTGGATTAATTCGAATTACGATACTCCTACAGACGCTAAGAGAAGTGAAAGGGGGGGAGATGCACAGGGATGATTTTAACTATTCAAAACTAAAGAGATTATATATTTACTAATGAATTAATTTCAGATCATTAAAGTTTAATGTATATCGACTTTGGATACAACGATTTATAGGTTTTTAGCTACAAATGATTATCTTAGAACTGAGTATCAAGCCTTTCAGCATTTAATATTGAAACCGTCCCAACATTTCCAATACGTCATTCTCAAACTAAAATATTAAGAAAGTCAAAATTGGAAACCTCCGGACATTATTCTTTCTAAGAACTTTAAATTCAAACCTATGCTTTTAATCGAAATTATGAAAACTTTTATGATCTAAATGTATTTTAATATATTTTTTAGAGCTTTGCGAAGGATTTTTAATTATTTTACGAAATTATAAATGTTTATCGGATTATCAGATTGGTCAAAATCATGAATCTTCAAGAATTTTATGAGACCTTAAAGAGCGGAGGAATTATTATTTACAGAAATATTAAAAGCGTTAATGACAATTTATTTATATAAATATATTATTATATTTACCAATAGAATTAATAATTATCAGCAATGACAGAGCTAAAGTAGAATGGATCCTCATTTTTTCTAACAGAGAAGAAACTAATTACTGCAATAATGAAGGATTTGATGAGCACAGTAACTGATGACAAATCTGGTAATTTATTTTATTACAAAATACGTAGTATATTCCTTATCACAAAACTCATCTACGCCTACAGTTTGTCATAACTGTCATAATTTAGATCGCGAACTGTGTTTTAAGCTTCTCAAGAATAACAACAATAAATTATAACTTAAACTCTTTTTTGTTTGTTTTTAAAGAAGGTTCTCAAAGCACCTACGGTTTCAACGACTACATTTTCATGTTCAAGAAGTATAAAGCTATTTTGTTTTTTCAAAAACAAAAAAAAATTGTCCTGAACTGTACTAAGCTTCTGCCCAGTTTTCCAGTGAACGACTTGAAAAAAAGTCAAAATTTTAGGCAAAATTCAAAAAAACTGTATCAGGGACAGAAGCGTTATTTTGTTTTTTTTTTCGGAAAAAAGTTGTGCCTATTTGTGCTAGGCTTCTAGTCCATCGTCCCGCAAAATTTAGAAAAAATCAAAATTACACAATTTTCCCGTGAACATTATTTTAAAAAGTCAAAATTGGAACCAAAGTTCACAAAAGAACATTTTTGGTGATATTATTAAAACAAATTTCAAAAATGCGAATTTCGAAAATTTTAGAGGTTGTGCGGGTCGTGCAAAGCGAGCAAAATAATTATTGTCCTGCACACTTTTTACTCATGTCTATATTTTTGGATGGAATATTTACTACTTTCTTTTCTATTAAAATGATTTCTGAACATTGTTGTCTTGCCTTTGTTGGTTGGACTAAATTATAGTCTTGTTTCAACTGACTTAACATGTCTTGCACATTGCCAGGGCAGTCCATAACATTGCCTTTAGTAGCTGGGATGGCTTTTCCTTTGATAAGTGGACTGATTTGCAGTCTTGTATTCATTGACTCAACTGTCTTCCACCTTTAATATTTTGAACAGTTAAGATAATATAAGGCATAAATAAGAAAGCTTGGGAGGCGCCTATACGAAATAAAGATATAGAAGGCGCATGGACTATGTTCTGGCATATCATTGTTAGATGTGCGACCGAAGTATGTGGTACTGCGCTTGCAGGAAGAATGACTGGTGATGCATGGTGGGATGATGAATTTGAGGCTGCCAAAAATCAAATAAAGAAGCATACAGGAGAAATTTGAACATGACAGGTGTTAGAGATGAAGAAAGAAATAGACTTATAAATGATTATACACACAAAAAAGGATAATAAGATACCATCCCAAATCAAACTTTTAAAATTGCAAAAATGTTATGTAGTAGTATACAATGCTTTTTAATTTGACATTAGAAATCTTCTTGACTGAACAATTATAAAATTAAATAATTCTAAAAAAGGATTAGAAACGGCAATTGGACGTTTGCAAATTTTCTAAGATCTGGCTTAAACACTTGAACATTAGAAACTTAATACCAACAATTTTTGGGGTGAAGTAGCACTCGAATTTATTTAATAGATTTTTTTTTAACTTTTGAAAAAGAATGCAGCTAAACGCTGTGCTATTATTTCCTATCTACTTTAGGCCATCTCCCTGACAGAATCATAAACTCAGGTAAATCATAGCAAACCAAATATCATTTGTTCTGTAAAATATTTTTCTAAAAAAATCAAAATTAAAAGCTTTGCTGGTCTAGGTTAAGAAAGCATCATGGAAAAAAGAATCCCTTTCGAAATTTAATCTGGATAATTGACATTTTTAAGGTGTGCGAAATTAATGTCGCATAAAAATCGTAGCTTGAAGTTAGCCATCTGAATTGCTGCGCAAACAAGATAGTTTCAAAACTTGTGTATTGGTGTTATCTGAAGGTTAACATCCACGCTTTCGTAACTTATAAAAAAATTTAAATCCTAGATAGCAGAATATAAATTTCATAAATCGTGATGCTGTCCCAAATAAAAATAAAATCTTTAGGTAAATTTTATTTTGCTCGTGAAAAAAAAGGTTAAATAAGGTACCATTCCAAAAATTAACATTGAACATTTTAAAAGTTGCATGCACTAGAAACCGCTGTTTTTAAATTACTTATATCGTTTAAATAATACTGAAGTAAGAAAAATGCACATATGTGAATTTTTGACTTTACTGATTAAACGCTGAAATATTAAGAAAGTTAAAAACAATTATTTTTGACTCATGCCTTGAAAACTGAAAAATCTACTTTTAGGGCTTCAACTATTAAGCTATTTTTAAATTTGGCATTAAAAACTGTAATGTTTGATTGAAATTATAGAATTTTTATAGATAACATAAATTATTATCAGGTATTGATTATATCATGTAGTATTCAGTAATATTCGAAGTCATTCGATTGATGAGATTCAGGTTCAAAAAAAAAATTGATGTATTCATAAATAAGGATCTTAAACTTAACATTTTGAGAAAGTGCTATCTTTAAATTTCTCTTAGTTTTTTAAAAATTCATTTATTTTTATCGAAATCAGATAATTATTCACTTAAAAATTGATGATTTAAATTTTTTTTTAATTTATTTCTATAAAATGTTAAACAATTTCATTACTGATAAGTAAAAAAGTATCATACATATTATAACAGAAATCGAAAACTGTGATTTAAACTTCTCAGGATTACAGCTATAAATTGGAAAATAAAATTGTTTACATTTGTTTTTAAAGGCAGTTTTTAAAGCGACAACAGCATTGACGATTACATCCTGATTACGCCTTAAATTTTCTGATCTCTTAAGAATGAAAGTGGGATATTTTAGAAAATGATTCAACTTTTTGAATTATTTTATATTAAAAAAATTCCATAAGAATAGTTTAAAAATATAAATATTTCATATTTAGTAGAAATTTGCAATGATTATTTGAAAGATTTTTAAATTTTCGAGAATAATATATATTTTTTATTTTTCATCAAAATCTAAAAAGTTATTAGGATAATGTACAAGACTTTGTATGCTGTACCAGAAAATTTAACAAACATTTGTAGCTCACATATATTTTTTTAATAATTTAAAAAAGCTTACCTTTTCTGATTTCCATCGAAATTGAAAATTTGTTTTGGATAATTTCCAAGTCTTTTACCCAACTGTAAAAAAACTTTAAGATAGATTTCTCTTATTTGAAACAATTTTTTTTTTAATTTCGGGAATTATCTAAAAGTTTTTGTTTTTTTGAAAAATATCTAGTTAACGAACTTATCCCTCATTTTGAGAATCTCCAGAAGTATATAAAAGGCTGACTCGATTGGAAAAATCCTTTAAAAATTAGCGAGGCTACAACATGCAGGAAACGTAAAAATCCGTTACAAAACCAGACTTTGAGAATTTGGACAAATACAAATTTGCGAAATACTATAAATTATTGCTGAAAATTACAAAAATGTACAGCTGTACTATCTACAGTTCCAATGAAGATATTACAGCAATTCAAAATTTAAACAGTTACCCAAAGGTTCTGTAATTATTTTACAATCTCTAGGAATGATTTTTCTTTATATGAATTTTTTTTTAAAGCAAAAAGAAGGCGCCTCTTGATTTCTGACACTTGCTTCCCAACAAAAAAGATGTCTAGAAATATCACGATTTTCACGAAACAAAAAATATGACTTTCTTCCAGGATATTGAAAATAATTACAGAGTCTATTTGTTAGAGCTTCAAGTTTGAATTGCTTTAATATCTTCATTAAAACTCAAAATAGTCCCAGAAGTACATTTTTGTAATTTAAGCAACAATTTTTATTATTTTTTAAAATTGTTAACTGTAAATTGTTCAGAAATGTTTTCTTTGTATTCATGATTTTTTTTTTCAAATTTTTCCCATTACCTCTTATGTACAAAATAATGCTATAAGCTTAACTCTTCTTAAATCTGCCCAAAAATCCTTACTTTAAAAATAAATGTTCACCCTGCAAAGCACAACATTTTTTTACATTAACGTATTAAACTTTATTCACGTAAAACACTCTAAACTTTCAAAAGACTGTTAACTTATTATGATAGAATTTTGTTTTGCTATATTACTGAGCTTTAAACCTTTGTCAGTGAGTAAAGTACACTACTGATACTGATGAGCAACTCATACAACTACCGGCTACGGTGTGACCGATTAATTCGAAAAAATTTTGTGATTGGGCGAGTATAACCTACTGGTGATACCTCGATTTCTGCAATAGTCATCGTGGTGAAATTGCCGCTAAATATGTTTATTTTTGCCCGCCTTTCATGATGAATATGATAGGTATAGATTCCGGCAAGAACATTCATAGTCTCCAATATTGCAAAGGCGTCACCAGCAGGTGTTGATAAAACAATTTTTTCTTGGGCTGCTAGTGACTTATAGGTATTATATTTTACTTTAGATTTTAGTGTCGTATTGTCTGGAAAAGTGTATCTTCGCAATTCGAATATCCGTTGCGGATTTGCTTTAGAAGTAAGCCGGATCATTTCAAGATCACCAAGTTCATATTGACGTTGGCTAGTAGAAGGAAGCCTGGTAGGTGGAATCACCAACCTGTCATTAGTAGGATGTACGGTCGGAGGTGACCTTGACCTGGACCTCTTAGGAGATGGCGACCTTTCAGGGGAACGATTTAGGTCAATAGGTTTTCTGTTAGGTGAAGATTCAATACTTAACTCTGAAATAAGAAATAGATGATTAAATTTTATTACCGTCCATGAGGCAAGACAGTTCAGGAAATTGAAAATCATAGATCCTGTAAAAGTTTCAAACTAGTAAAAACTAAAAATCCTGCATAACGGTTTTTATTTACGGATGCATTTTCTAATTTTAAAACTCATATTGTATGGAAATGGTTAGCTCCATGATAAATTCAAAAAACAATATGCAATCAAATTTGAAGGCCAACGGTAACTTATCAAAAATAAACCTATTAAAGCTACAAAATCATAAAAACTTAAAATATTACCAACATCATCTGCGGTGTAAAAAATTCCGCGAGATAAAAATTTGTTAGTACAATCAACAAATTTAGTATAATAAAACTTAGCGAGATCTTCTATTTTATTAATACTAATAAACGAGTCAACTTTTCATTTTGTTACCCCTTTCTTATAAAAAATAATGTAATGACAAAATAGGTCCAATTGTTTTGCGTAATATTATAGGTTTTATATTAAATTAATTATAAAATAGTCTAATTTTTCAATTAAATATTTATAAACCTAATGGATAATAAATAAATCAACATTTTGCAAGACGACAAATGCAAACAGATTTTAGAAAAATAGCAATTAAATCTTTCTTCTGCTGCTGTAACTCATAAATGATAAACAATTTGCTCTTGTCATTATGAAATATTTGTTTTTCATTAATTTGATAAAAATGTTATCACCTTTATGATTTCTAATTAGGAGCGATAAAACTTAACAGTTTAATTTTTAAAAGAAGAATTAGGAATTAAACGATCTTGCATAAAATTTTGGTAAATCTTCTTAGAAATTAACAATCTTCGATATGTAAATGGACATTTTGAAATTCAACTTTTCAAAATTAAACTACTTAAATTTTAGCATAAAAATTAAAAATGATGAATCATCCATTTCCCGTGAAATTATTTTCAGAACATTTGATTTAATAGTATTTTGACTTTGGTCAATAATGGTTTCAGGGTTTCAGCTACAAGATTTTATTTTAAAACTGACTTTTAAGACTCTTGGCAATTTAATATTAATGTTGTCGTAACATTTTTAACCCTTCAGTTTAAAACTAAAACGTTTTGAAATTTGAAATTGGAAACCTCCAAGTAATTATCTTAATACGAACTTTACATTTAAAACCATCATTTTAATAGAAATCATTAGAATTTTTAGAATTTGAAGGGATTTTAATTTACGTCAACGGCTTTCGAAAGATTTTTAATCATTTTGCAAATTATTAAATATTTATAGGGTTCTCAGGCTGGTCAAAATAATGAATCTTGAAAATTGTTATAAGACTTTAAACAAATTTTTATTTGCAGAAATATTAAAATCGTATATAAAAATATAGGTAAATTATTATGTTAATATATTTACCAATGAAATTAAGTATAATAACCAATGGCAGGGCTACAGTAGAATGTATCCTCATTTTTTCTAATAAAGAAAAAACTAATTACTGAATTAATAAAGGATTTGTTGAATACAATAACTAATGATGATTCTAGTTCTTTATTGTATTGCACAATGCGTAGCAAATTCATTATCAAATAAATTTTCTACGCCTCGAGCTTGTTCTTGTGAAATATTTGTTATTTAATAATCTGTCAAAGACAGAAACACACATTGTCGATATCATTCTAAAAGTATATGGTAAGCTTTGAAAAAAGCTGTGTTTTTGATTCATACCGGGAGTTCTTTTTTCATCTTTAGGCATCGAAATATTTTATGCTAGGAAAAAAAGGGTGTATTAAAAACATTTTATTTTTGAGGGGCGAAAGCCACTCTAAAAATTTTTATCCTACATCCAACCAACGAAGGGGTTTTATTGTAGATTCAGATTTCCGATTAAGAAATACGTATTAATTACTATTTTTCTCATATACACGAAAGATTTGCTAAAAATTCATATTTTTTTAGATATTTCAATGAATCAAGACTAAAAAGCACACTCTACAGAATAAAAAAAAATAATAAAATATTTATGTAGATGGGGACTTTATAAAATAAGATTTTTTTTGTCAATATTCTTATAAAATAATTTTTTGGACCTGTACTGCATGGATCTCCATAAGCACGATTAAAGAAATAATTAGGTTTAAAAAACATGGACCGAATATTGATCATTTTTATTTTTTAAACTTAGTGTTTATTTATCTGAAAAAAGCGCAAATATTTTCTCTTATAAACCGCGATGTTGGAGAGTAAACGCATTATTATTTATTTTTAAAAATATTCTATTTTTGGTTTTGTGCGTTTACAATCTTTTTGAACATGAAGAACCGATGAATTACCTAAAAATAGGATCTACTATTAAAAATCCTGGACCAAATTGCACAATTTTAAATTTATGGATTAGTATTTATGGAATTCAAGAAATTCATGGAATTCAAGGAATTCATACAATTTATGGAAATCACTGAATTCATATAACGTTCAGAATTCATGGATTTCATTAAATTTAGCGGAATTCACGGGATTCGCAGAATTCACGAAATTCATGGAATTCGTGGAATTCACGGAAATCCAGAAATTCACAATATATACGGAATACAAGGAATTCACAAGCTTCATGGAATTCATAGAATTTATGGAATTCCTGAAATTCATGGACTTCCCGTAATTCACAGATTTCAAGAAATTTGAAGAATTCATGAAACTTATGGATCTGAATAAATTCAAGTAATTTCACGAAATTCTCGAAAATCGTAGAATTTTCGGAAATCACACAATTGACAGAATTGACGCAATTCATTTACTTCACATAATTTATAAATTCATGGAATTCACGTTAATAAAGGAATGGATGAAATACACGGAATTCACGGAAATCACGGCATTCATGGATTTAACGGATTTCATGACACTCATAAAATTCAATATAATTAATTAATTCATGGAATTAAACTTCATTTTGGAATTCAACGAAATTGTGTAAATCATGGAATTTAAGGAATTCAAGGAATTTACTAAATTCATATAACGCCCAGAATTCACGGATTTGATTAAATTTAGCGCAATTCATGAGATTTGCGGAATTCACGCATTTTATCGGATTCATGAAATTCACGGAATCGAGAAATTTACGATACAACGAATGCACAAGATTCATAGAATTCATAGACTTCTCGAAATTCACAGATTTCAAGAATTTCAAAGAATTCATGAAATTTACGGAACTGAATAAATTTAAGGAATTCACGAAATTCTCAACAATCAGAGAATTCTCGAAAATCAGGCAATTAAAAGAATTGACGCAATTCATTGAATTCACAGAATTCACATAATTTGTGAATTCAAGGAATTCATGGAATACTACATCATGGAATTCATGAAATCCAAAGAATTCCTGAAATTCAACGAATTCATGAAAATCAATGAGTAAATGAGATGCAATGAAATAGCGAAAATCATGGAACTTGCAAGTTTCATAAATTCCGGAAATTCCATCAATTCTACGAATCTCATAAACTACGCAAATTGTTTCAATTTTTTTTAATTCCACAATTTTTGTAAATTCCTTCATTTCCATGCTTACAACACATGTATTGTTAATGGAAATTTGAAGGAAAAAAATTAATAATGCATGCTATAAGGTGCAATTAATTAACATATCGGTAAAATGCATGTTTTCATTATGCGCTGCCGATCACACTCAACTTGTGCCTACGTATTTTGATACGGCATGACGCCTAAAAATGTTTGATCAGTTACTAAAAAAGTGTAGTCACGTGCACTGTTAACAAAAATTCTCAACGATGTTTTTAAAATCTCGAGAAAGTTTTTGTGTCAAATAAATTTTGATTTTTCACAGGTAAAAAACAAACATAAGTAACATAACCTCACTTTCGTTGTGATCGTGATGGTTATCTTGAGTCAAGTCAAATATATTTGCCTTGGTCAAGTTGATAGTTTGTATTGCACTTCTCAAAAGTCGCCAATCTTTAAAATGATTTATAAAATCGAAAAAAAAAGATTTATTATTAATTTCTGTAAATATTGATAGAGGCTTCTAAACGCACTTTAGAAAAATGATAATCAATGTTAAAATTGTTTATGTAACAGTATTTATTTAATGATGTATTTTTTTCTTTCTCCTCAAAAAAAGTTACAATTTTTATTTGATCTTAATGAACAATACCTCATTCTGTTCTTTAAAGGATTACTTACAATTCTATTTGTGTGGTGTTAATTAACACCACTAAGATGATTTATAACAATAATAACTGTATAATTTCGATATTAATTTTTAAAAATAAAATCAACCTGAATAGAAATTTAGATAATCCTTTAAAGAATAAAATGAGGGCTTGATCATTAGGATTAAATAAAAATTGTAACTTTTCTAAGCCTTCTTAAATTATTACAGAAATTAATAATAAATCTTTTTTTGTCGATTTTATAAATTATTTTTAAAATAGGAAATTTTTGAGATTGATTGTACGTAGTGTAGATCCTTAAAAGATGAATTGTAATTTAATTGTGAGGCAGAGGTGCTTTACTATGAACGTCTTCCGAATGTGCAAATGTATTTTATATTAGACTCAACTCTTAGGAGGAAAAAGATAACTTTTAAAGAATGTTTGTTTTAGATAATACAATCGTCTGACAAATATTGTTTTTAAATCCCGACAATACCAATTGTATTATCTGGGATGAAGGAACTCGAAAAACTATTATTTTCATCCTAGTAGTTTAATATTAATGAAAAAACATTTGATTATTCTCAATTAAATGTATTTATAAAGAATGTAAACATTCCTCAAAAACCACAAAACGAAATTTACCGGTTTTACTGCTGATAATAATTTTTCTCAATTTTCATATTTCTCTACGTCGCAATTATTTCACAATTCAACTTTTAAATGAACTATTGAATTAAACATTTATTTGGTGCAATCGTACTTGTTGATAAGATACACTTTCTTAAATATAGCCCACAATTCTTAATCGCGCAATACAGAACTATCAACTTGACCAAAGATAATATCTGTTACTTGACTCGTGACAACCACTACGATTGTAACAAAAGTGAGGATATGTTACTTATATATTCTCATTTAGCTGTGAAAATCAAAAAAAAAATTTGACTGCAGAACTTTCTCGACATTTTGAAAAAATCGTTGAAATTTTTTGTAAACATTGCACGTTACTGCACTTTTTTATTAACTAATAAAACATTTATAGTCGTTATGCCTTTGAAAAATACACACAGCGACCTTAACGGTTGAAAACCACTCCACTGTATGCCATAATAAAAATATACACGTAAATGTTAACCCAATTAATTATACTTAATGGAATACATTTAGTTATTATTCTACTATTCCTAATGAAAAAGAAATATTGTTAAGCATAATTTCGTGTACCTTTTTCACGAAAAAGTATTTGATCTCTATGTTTTTTTATTCCTTGTTCATAAGAATTACTCTTGAATTGGATTAAATGCTATAATGAAAATAAGGATGTTAATAACAAGTTTATTAGTTATACCTAACGGCATAAATTAGTTATTTATTTTTTCAATGTTATTTTTTTATCTATTATTTATTTATTTATTTATTTTCAGGAAAAATTTAAAAGATTTTAAGCTGAAGTATATGGATAATCTGTAACATTAACATGACCGACAAAGTCACGAGACAAAAAGCACAATAAAATTGGGTGACATTGTCTTTCTTTATTGTTAAAAAAAAATAATTTCAAACACGTTGATATTATTTCATATATAGATTCTAGCCTGTCTTCCCTATCTTAAAACTACTTTAGATAAATCATAATAAACCAATTTTAATTTTTTCCCTAAAATATTTTCCTAACGGAACGAAAATGGAAAACTTTCATACATTTCGAAGAAGCACAAAATTAATTTCGCATAAAAATTGTTGCTTTCCGTAGGCAATCCAATGTGTGACACGCTTAACATATTTTTAAAATATATGCATGATTGCTCTTTCAATTTTCACAGCAATTGTTTTTCAGATTTAACTCAAATACAAATAAAATTCTATAGGAAAGATTTATTTTTTCGGTCAGTAAAGTAATATGCTGTTATAGAAAAGTATCTCAGATGCCTATGTCTTGCGGCCAATCCGTTTTATTCGGAACCAGTTTTTTATTGTACGATTGGGGCCTACTGGAGCACTTTTTATTTCTTCTTTCGTCATTATTGTAAAAGCGCCATTTTTCATGTTTACTTTTACCCTTTTCATACCGTCATAGTCACGGAAATAAATTCCAACAAAAGTACGAGCAGACTCGCATATTGCAAAGACTTCATTATCGGGTCTTGATAAAACAATTTGTTCTTGGATTGGTAGAGGATCATAAGTATTACTTTGTGCTACTTTTATTTTCAATGGCGTATTTGTCGGAAAAGTGTATTTTTGCAATTCGAATTTGTAGTGCCGGTTTGTTTTAGAAGTAAGCCGAATAATGTCAAGGTCTTCTAGTCCATATCCATATTTAGAATGATAAGAAGGAAGCCTGTTAGGTGGAACCATCAATCTGCTACGAGGAGGATCCCTTGATTCAGGATCAGGTAAACTATCGGACTGTGAACTTAACTCTGCAATAGGAAATAGAAGACTAAATTTTACTGAATAAGATGAGCCAAAAAAGATGATTTGAAACTGGCGTAAAAGCCATCTGTTAGAAAACTGTTAAAAGCCTCGGTGGCTCAGTGGTTAGACGCTCGGACTTCACCTCAGAGGTCCGGGGTTCGATCCCTGAGCCGGTAC
>JAAAKG020137610.1:0-12862 GCA_010014905.2 Druon quercuslanigerum
CATGTGCTACCACGTCTACGCTACCACTCTACAAGAGCTTTCATTGTGTGTGAGGGTAACTCGTTTCAAATATGGGATCACTGATCCCAACCGTAGACTGGAATAAGTATATAAAATATCATCTATTTATCTATATTTCAGGACATTATTTTTTATATATCCCACTTAAATTATATTTCAATGAAACCTTTTCTTGGATACAGAATTTTATTTATAATCAATTTAAAAAAGAACTATTTCTAGATCATAGAATTTCGTTTAATTAACTTTGAACTTCATTATAAATTATAATTTATTATATTAGGCTGTATTTTAACTGTATAGATAATTACAAGTTATTAATTTTTTTATGTATTTCTAGAAAAAAGTCAAGATAAAAGTTCATTAGTTTTTCAGACTAAACTTTTGGTCCGTTTGTATGTATCAAATAAATGAATTTACTTTCAAAATATTCAAAATTTATTTATTAATTGTTTCTATATTGTTTTGTTATACCAGAACAAAGATATTCTTTGATCAGAATTACCATCTCTCATCTCCTCTACCGACATTATGGATTTGTTAAACAGCAGTCCTGTTTTACCGCTCTAGTTGCAGCGCGGACCTTTCATTTTAGTTCGCAAAAGCAAAAGCCGGTTGGCGTCGCTGCGGAGATTCACTCAAATTTCAATGCATGCGTTGAGCAATCTCCCCCCTCATCTCTGATTAAATTAAAGATTACATTTTTATCGCAATTCGTAGCCGAGCCTGCTCCAATTGGTGGTAAGCGTCACTTTGAGATTGTCAACCTCCACATCTATTTCCTCGAAGCTGAATAACTCTCTCGACTGCCTCCATCATATCACGTATTATAAAGGGATGACGTATGTTTAAAACTGCAATTGTTTCAAGTTCTTTTATAGCTAGATGTATAGTATATTGTATAGACGCAAACAAATTGCCTTTAAATCTAGGTTTAAAATAAAATTCCTTGGCATATAAAAATGTTTTTGAAAACCGTTGCATTAAGATATTCGTTCAAGATTTGACAAAACAGACGGCTTATAGAAACTGAATAAAATAAAAGTAATTAAAATATGTATAAATTTATTTTCCTTCACCAATCTCATCACTCTCAACAACATTAGATGTATGCATTATGTTGATGGCTTGTCCTATTCTGCTCATCACAGTTTGTTACAATATTTAATAATATACATTATTAATAAATAATTGAGCATTGATAATATACACAAAGTCTTATCATAGACTCATATTGAATGGAGACGTCGAATTTACAAACCAAAATATAATTTTTTACTAATGTATCTATTATTGTTAGGAAAACAAGACTGTTATTCAATAAAAGAGAAGAGGTTTCGAGATACAACGATTACAAATATAAAAACCTAAGGAAAGATGTACATGTGAGAAATAAATTCTATGATTTCTTAATATAATTAAAATATAATTCGACGTCTCCATTCATTAAGAGCCTATCTGCTGACAGCGCCGTGTATCACATTATTTGCTGTCTATACATATAGGGAATAGTGTCATAAACTCCGCTATCAGCAGATAGTCTGGATATAATAGAGGCGTTGAATTATCACATATAGTTTTTACTTAATATATTGCACACTACTATTTAAAACAAAAACAATAACTTAATACATGGATTTTAAATGTTGAAACTACAACAAACAATATACTTGTCTTCTGATTTTCCAATTAAAAATTCAAAGATTATTTATATTTTGATTCTGCAAATAATATACAGAAAATACTGTCCACGGTGACGATAATCATCGAAATTATTTATTTTGAAATCGAGTATAATATTATTCACCCATCTTAATATGGTTCAATCCTTCAAGCACTGCACATTTCTACCAGCTTGATAGTTTACATTATTTTTAACGAGTACATACAGTTGATTTCAGGATAACCAAAAACAATAAACATGAGTATCCATACAATATGCAGAACAATTATCTAATAAATATACAAATAACTATCAACAGTTGTCATTTATTTCTTCATTATTTGTTTCAGGCAGCGCCATTTTCATAGATGACAGTTACTTCCAGTGAGCTGGTGTCATTATACAAAATTGCACCCGCTTCCGGCGAAATCACGGTAACGTTTCAGCAAATATGAATTTATATATATAATAAAATGTTGCCATAAGAACAACCGCGGGCTTTCGCTGAGAGCGGGTGCCATTTCAGCCATAATGACGTCTCATTACGCACGGATGACCACCTTCTGCATTTTCCCCGCAAGTGCCTTAACGGTTAGCTTAACAGAATGTTCCTGGTGTAACCCGTGCAACTCCCTTATAGGGTCACTATACCTCTTTTTCTGTTATTCTCCTTGGCTATATATATGTATGTATATATATATATATATATATATGCATCATGAGACTTGTTGTGCGTTTTTACAATTTATATAATATTTTTATTTAAAAATACTATCAAGTCATTAAGAATTTATTATTATTTATTATTATTATTTCTCAGCAATAGTGAGAGAAACTTTCAAAATTATTTAACTGTTTTCTTTTCATTTTCCGAAAATCTGATATTTTTAATTCGAAGTGCGACCGTATTTTTCACTTTTCAGATTTATAGCTCTCTTTGGTGCGATTCGACGTTGGCAGTTTTTTGCATTTTCTAACTATTGAAAAGTTTAAAGTTTCTGTTTAATCTTTGCTCTAAAATGTCTAATACGTTGTATGAAAATACTTACATGTTCATGGCGCAAAAAGAAAGATTGCAGAATGTTCCTTTTAGCCATTTAACTATATAAAATAGAAATTAGATAAAGGCGTACCAAAATAATTGAAGTTGCGAATTTCGTATCGCACTAGCAGTCAGATTGATATAGGTGGTACTAACAGCCTACTCATTCGCTTCAAATATACACTGACATTGATAGATTTTTCAATTTTGAACACTTGATTTCAAGATAACCGGAAACCATAAATGCGAGTATTCATATAATATGCAGAACAATTATCTAATAAATATACAAAATATAACAGTACATTTCTCAACAACAATAAAATCGAGGGTCGCATCTGACCAAATTTTCAAACAGGAAATTTTGCTTCACTTTTTTCAAAGAATCTAATACTGTTACAAGTATACTTATTAAATAATAACTGAGAATATAACGTATGATTCAATTCCTATAAATATCTAACAAATTCGTACATATTTATGTGCATTCACTAACACTAGATTCATCAGTTTGTGTAGTATCTATTACAGACAGAGTGTTCTCGTTGACTCTTTTATTTCTCAAATCGACTACGCAAAAGGCAGCAGTTCCGAAGAACAGTGTTAGCATTAAAATTGCTAGCTGAATGTGTAAACCGAAGTGGCTGCTATAGAAAAAGCTGGCAGCAGCTGCTACTGATTGGCAGAATTTGAAGAGTGCAAAAGCTGGTGCACTTTCTGTTGAGTAGAGGAGTCCAAGAAGAGAATATATCTGCGTATTGAAACAGGCATCTCCAAACCCGAGTACCAGACTCCCAACTAAGGCTAGGGCTGGAGAAGGTGTTATGAAGCCAATTTCTGCAGTGTCCTGTAAATAAAAAAAATTCCAAGTAAAATCGTTTATGGATATCAGGCCTCACATATTTGTTCCATAGGATCTTAACAAAACGTGGGTTATTGTCCTCTGCAGGCGTTGTGCTATCAAGCACACTTATCGACAAAACGATGCTGGATCATTAAATTGCATAAAAATGGCTTACAAAAGACTCCGTTTTCTTCTTATAACAAATAAAATAACTACATCAATTTTTATGTCATAAAGCTCAATTCTTTAAAAATATCTAAGCAAATAATTGATATATCAAAATGTTTTCTTTTTATTAGCTTTCTGTGCTGGTTACAAATCGGCTGGTTGCTTCTCGAAAATATTATATATAATACCTTATCTCTAAAATTATTTTATTTGCCTTTCCTAATTTCGCCATTAATATATTGTTTATTGGATTGCCTATAATAAACACCTTGTTCTTTTAAAGATTTACATCTGCGAAATTACATTAGAAAAAAATGTCAAGAATTCTTCAAATATTGTCTAACAACCACGCGTACGCGATAACGGCTTCCCCCACTTCGCCGCCACGGACCGCGTCAATCAGTCTTCCATAATCAAAAACAAAATAGTGATGCATTGCCTTGGGAATTTAATAACCAATAGTATAGCTCTCACTCTGGACTTGATGTAAAATTCAGCTTTGTAGGTTAAAAATTGTAGTAGCAGTAATTTCTGAAGAAGAAAAATTATCCCCCCCCCCCCTTTAAGCAAAATTTCTTTTTTCGAAAATTTGTAGAAAAATAGCACATATCGCATAAATTTTATCCCGATTCTAATTATTAAAAATTTACAAAGTTATTCTATCTGTTTATGACGAAAAAACATACCCTCTTTTTGTAGCCATTTTTATACAATTTAATCATGAAAAATCGTTTCACCGTTAATTGTGCTTGATCGCACAACTCCTGTAACGGGCAACAGCCTACTTTTCGTTGAGGTCCTGTCAGTCAAATCTGTAGAAACTCCGTTGTAAAATAATACATTTTTTATTAAAAATGAGTTTGTATGAAAATGAATTATTATTTCGGACTGAATTTTTGCATACTTTTTAAGAGTGGTAAGGGACATATTTTCTGAAAATCTAAAACTTGCTAATTAATTAGTGGAATAATAATTGCATATTAAAAAAAGGCACTTTCCGATGTTTTTTAATTTGTTCCGAAGAAAACAAATGTACAAATCTTAATTCACGACACGTCATTTTGTAGGTACTTGTAAGATCTACATTTTTTAACTAAAAGCTTTTTCTGATAAGACATGAAGGATAGTTGCATTAAACAAAAAACCTGCTTTTGCAATCTCGACGATTTTTTACACGCACAGTGCTTCCGCAACCTCGTTCGCAAACATATAGGCTTTCTTCGACATGCTAGCACTACAAGAATCCGATGTTAAGTTTCAGGTAGCCTTTTTTACCTCAAATTTCATAGGGCGCCTGGTAAAGTAATTCTCAATAAAAGGAATCTTGGAAAAGAACCAACGGCACTTTTCTCTATCTTCTAATTAACTGATAAAAAGTGTTTGACTATGCTCAAAAAATTTGCAATCGAAAGATCTAATACATCTACAAACCTTAATGGGCGAATCATCCGATAGATTCAATAAAACGACAATAAAGACGAATATATGCATCACAAATCCGGTGACCACAACCGGCCAGCCAGCAAAAGCTTTTGTCTTGGATCCAAGAATGCCAAAAATTGCTCCACCAAGGACTTCTCCAACTCCTATACAAATTCCTGCAAGAGGGACGTATCTCTTGCGATATTCTCCCATTTGCTCAGAGTTTCCAATACTCGTCGGATAGACAGAAGAAAAGAAGGTAAGCTCCAGACCAGTGTAAATGAATGTCATCGATAAGAGCAAAATCTGGGGGGTAATGAAGAGTTGGAATGCATCTCTCATCGCATGCCAGGCAGCCATCAAGGGTTTTTCTCTTGGTTTATCTGGTATGCGGAGTTCTTTATCAGCACTGGAGACACCTTCAGCTTCACCCAAGACCAGCATCTGTGGTGAACTTCTCATAAAGAGCAAAACGCATGTACCAATCACAGCAAGAGCAGTGAGCACTTCGAAGACCATTTTTCTTTTCGATTCGCTGATAGTCGGCTCTGTGAAGGCAAAAAAAGCGCAAATATTGCCTCCGAAGAGGGAAAGTTGAAAGATGGCCCAAAAAAGACCAGAATTGCGAGTCATTGTTTCTGCGTCACTGTTTTCTGTGAGGTACTGGCCATGACCTGTCCACATCAGAGCAGCACCAATGCCTACGATTGCAGATGCTACGTAGAGCAGGGTCGTTTGTGGCCAAAGAAATGTGGCTATGAAGAAGGTGTAGCACAAAGAACCAGAAAGTATTGATATCCGGGGTCCAGTCACGGAGATGTAGGATGGTGCTAACCAGTTAAATGTCGCAAAAACTGCATAGATTATGGCCAAGCTTGTGTAGCCACTTCCCGTGAATGTTGGGTCTTCTTCCTTGATGCTAATCAGGACAGATTGCTGAAAACATAAACATAGGATTAAGATTTGATAATCACCTGTTAGTTCAAACACCAACCCCATTTCCGTCGGATCGACGCGGTCTAATCGATTTTTTCGATTCTTATGCAAAATGATCTTTAGAAACCAAAACTGTGTAGCAACTCTCTGGAAAATGTGTCGTTCTTGAGATATTTGCAATTAATTTTTTTTTATGAATGTGACATTAAACATTGAAAATTTTCCATTTTTTTCTTTCTCTTATTAGACAAGCTCGTGAGAAACAATATTTGTTTTAGCATACAATACAATAAACAAAAAAATATGTTCTGAATGACAAAAAAGCAAATTAGTTTTAGAGACAAAATTCCTGTAAGAAAGTATACTTAACACTTGATAAATACTCAAAATTGCTGTACTTATTCTTTGAAGTTGTGCTAAAATGATGATATGGCATAAATTTCCAAATTTAAATTTATGGACCTGTACAATTGTTTAAATTTGGAGCGACTATATCTGCTTCTGCGTGTAATAGAAACACGGAAAATTTTTTTAAAGATTAAGAAATTACTATGAATTTAATTATACCATTCAATCTTTTGTACTTATATTCGTTAAAGAGTGATCAAAATGTATTTTTTTAGGAAGGTGACAATCGGCCTATATTTTATACAGTAAACTTGGAAACGGGCGGTCAGAACGCACATGTGAGGCACACTTGGAAACTAAATGCAGAGTGTGCAAGTTTATGGGTATACAACTTCAGTCTGACCCTAACCCTTGTACCGCATCTACGCTCTTGGGTATAAGTTCCAGGTATTTTGTCATCCTTTTAAAAAAATAACTAGTAATAACTTTTTAAAAATAAAAGTAGGAATGCTTAAATGGCATAGCTGAACTCATAGTAATTTTCAAAAATTTTCAGATTTTTTCCCGTCTTCCTATTACACACAGAAGCCCAGATATTTGCTCAAAATTTAAACAATTTTACAGTTACATGTATTTAAATTTTACAATTTCGGGCCACATCAGCATTTTGTACAACTTCATAGGATAAGTACGCCAATTTTGACACCTTTACTACTTTGACAGGAAGAGTTACATCAATTCAAAGCGAGCAAATGAAACTATCATCCCAATTTGCATAAATTTGAACAATTTATCAATAACTTCGATACACTAGTATTTATCAAGTAGGATGGTATAGTGTCTTGTAGATATTTTTTCTCTAAAACAAATTTGCTTCATGAAACATGAGATCAATCTTAAAAAAATATCTATTTTAGTTGATACGTTTAAAAGAGTGTTACTTTGTTGTCATTCTTAAAATATTTGCGTTTTTATTAATAAAAGTATTTGGTGCTATTTATTTGATACGTTATTTGATTTTTTACAATGAATATTTATCATAGCCAAAATATGCTGAAACAACCATTATTTTTCATGTGCCTTTCTAACAAGAGGAAGAAAAAATGTCAAAAATTTCTTATTTTCAATGTAAAATTTATCCAAAAATAATTAATTGCGAATATCTCGAGAACGGAACATTTGCCAGAGATCCGCTACACAAATTTGTAATCTGTAAATCATTTTAAATAAGAACGACGGAAATGTGTACTATTGTTTTTTAGTAATCTATAAAAATTTGGGGTACTCATGGGTCCTCGCGGAGTTTTGTTCGTGAACAATGCGATTAAAAATAAAAAATAAATTTTTTTTAACGACGCAAGGTAAGAACAAAAAATTAATAGACAAACGCTTATCCAAAAAGGATTTTCACATTTATAATTAATTATTTTGAGATGGGAAGAGTAAATTTTATTTTAATCGTAAAAACAAGAGAATGAGAATACATCTATTTCCCTATCAAAACATATTATGAATTGTAATAAAATAAATTTATTGGAATGATTCATTTTTCAGGGTAGCTAAAATTAGTATTAGTGAAAAAGAAGGAACAAATATTATAGTCATCATGGAAAATAAAATTTGTACATTATCTTGCAATATCTGAATGACCGTCCCAGAGTGCAGAAATAAATCTAATATACATTTGATATAACAGAATTGAGCTTAATGTAGAAAACGTCACGCTTTGGAAAAAATCGAGTGCGAAGCACGAGATACGTGATGGGAATGTGTTCTTTAGAGCCGAAGGAGCATTAACAAATTTCATCATTCACAATCATTCACAATCACGTGCTCATACTTGCGAGCGAAGCGAGCCACGAGCGATGAGAATGAGCCCGCGCAACGAGCAGATTTTTTGTAATTCAAATCTGCTCAAGGCGTACAGAGTATGAAGACTTAAAAACTAATAATAAAGGAATTTATTCGTGATTGATATGCACTTTAAACAGAAATATTTTACCTAGAGGCTGGATGATAATGCATTTCGCCTTCAGCATTTCAAAACATCCTCTCATTTTATATTAAGATGCATTAATTTATAGTCAATTAGAATAAACATCTTTCAATCGATTTTGGATTACACAAAAATATTCAAAAGTAAAAAATTATTTAAGCCCGTACTTTAAATGGACTTAATAATTACTTTCTAGTTTTAAACTAAAATGCAATTTTAGATGAGAGAAAGAAAAACTTGTGGGACTAACTCTGAAGTGATTTTTGAAATTCATAACTTTAAAACATTGAAACCTTTTCTTGATTATTATCTTTTTCAACTCAATATAAGTTATATCCGTGAGACTCAAATATTACAAGAGTTTTGTTAATATTATTTAGCAATTTTTCATTTGAAATTGCTAATTTGGAACAGGTGGAGAACAGGACACTTTGCCTAACTGTGCTTTTATATATATATAGAGCGCCGATGACCAGTTACTTTTTTTAGTAACGATAAAGCGTTATAGTTTTCTGGTCACGGTAATGCAAAGTAACGCACGGTAACGGTCGTTACTTCATAAAATATTTTAATACGTTTAGCATTACATTAAATGTTTCAATGTAAAGAAAACCAATCACATGATGTATATTCTTACTTCCCTGCGCACATTTCCTTATCTAAAGAAATTACTTATCCGGTAAAATACAGGATTACCGTACAGTCCATCTGTTTAGCGACTGTTCAGTAGGTTGGCCCAAACAATATATTTTTGTTTTAAATTTTTATAAATACCGGACTGAAATTTGTTCGAATCCACACAAAAATAAATCCCTAAAAAATAATATTTACACGGAAAAAAATATGGGACCAAATAGTTGTCTAGTTTCAGAACTTATTATTACCAAAAATTGTAGTAGCCGACTATGGGACTGATTCGTTCCCAAACTGGGTGCGCGGATTCACCTAACTGTTTTGGAACCAAATGATCTCATACATATGGGCATATTTGTTTCTAAACACAGGATCAAATGATTCCTGCACTCCTAATGGTACATTACAGTTCCATATTCTTTTCCGTGTAGATGTGCCGCAAGCCCCATATGAAGCTTAAAACGTATATCCCATAAGAAAACAAATTTTTTTTGTAAATTTTATTCAGAATCCTTAATATTATCTGAATTGAGTTGAAACTCAACATTTCTCTTCACAATTAGCAATTAGACAATTCCTGCCCTTCTGACCCCTTACCGAAGTCGTCAGTAAGTTATTCAAACGAATATTGTACTCAATATGATCCGTACAGAAAATTTAAAACATATATCAAATATCTGTTTTATCGCAGCAAAATATTTTCGCAAAAAAAAATTATTTAAAATAGAATTTTCTCTAATGTTTATTCATGTCTTTTTTAATAACTAAGACGGTGAAGAAATAATTGAGGATTTTCAATCAAATATAAAAAAACATCTTTTTTCCTACGGTATTCATAAAAATAGGAAAAAAATTTCCAATGCATTTTTGGATCACCCTACTGCTCTACACAGCAGTTTATCGGATTGATACTTTCCGATAAAATACATCACATGAGCGAGGAAATTTTCGAGAAATTGGTACTATTTAAAAAATATGAATTTTCAATGAAAGCCTAAAGTAGACTGCAGCATAGATTTCTAAACTTAATAATAGTTTAAATAAAAAACATGTTATGGACAAATTAGATATTTTTTTTAATTACTTTACCTAACTGTGAATATAATATTCAGTTTTATTACAATTTTTAATGAAATGTACCAAGTTCTTAAATTTTTTTTCAATACAAATAATGTATTAAATATTTAATTTAAAATAGTAACAGTAGCGGTAACGCGTTACAAATTTTTAGGAAGTAACAGTAACTTTAACGCGTTACATTCAGACAGTAACGTGTCAAACGTTACTGTCGAGACGTGGTTATGGCTGAAATTTTACCGCGATTTCGCTGGGATCGGGTGTAATTTTTCAGATTAGCACCCGATCTCGGCGAAATCCTGCGGTTGTCCTTATGACAAAATTTTAATTTTATATACTAAACATAAACAAAAGCATGCATATTAAGTATTCTGTTCCGCAAGTCTACATCTCGGCCGTCAAAGTGGTCGCGGAATATTGAATCTTGAATGTCTTCACAACAGGATTATTCTGCGTACAGCATATAGGGTCATAAATGGAAGAGACACTCTTGTTAAAATGGTCCGGAAGCATGAAGAAGAGGGCAAAATAGCGTTTCTGTGCGAAGCAGCGGAGGAGGCTGCTGAATAACTCGAACTTAACTTTAGTATCCAGAGTGAGTAGGATGCATCAAATCTTATCTATCTCAAATACTCACTCCTGAAAGCCCGGATTCAGAAAGCACAGGAAAAAAACTTCCGGGAACCTCGATAAGAGGATGCACGGCATCTTCCACAGAAATGTGGAGGAACAGTCAATGTCGTGTGAGCTAACTTTTGCTTTCCTTAAATCACGCGAATTGAAGTCGGGCAAGGAGGGTTTCGTTTTGGCATGTCAAGATGGTGTCATTTCCACCTTAATATACCGTTGCCACATTTTTAACCAAGACATTCCCGATGATAGCTGCAGGGCGTGCCATGCACATCCCGAGCATGTAGGACACATACTATGTAGTTGTCTAACTCAGACGGGAACGACCTACATATAAAGGCACAATGTGGCACTAAGAGTGCTTTATTACCATCTGTGTCACTCTTACGGCATTAACCTTAATATCGCTCCGCTTAACGCTCCTAAGGAAATAGATTCAATTGTCGAGAATGAGAAGTGCCGCAAATACTGGAACTTTATATTCTAGACAATTATTTCTGTTGCACACTCGAGGCCTGACATAGTTCTCCTTCACTTCGAGAAGCAAACCAAATTCGTTATCGAATTTTCATCATTGGGTCGCTCCGTGTCCTCAGGGAGCACGAGCCTTTTGCCGGATCTTCGTATTGATTCCGTCACAGACTGTAACCACCTATCTCACGGTCGTCAGGCGTGGTTATGGCTGAAATTTTACCGCGATTTCGCTGGAATCAGGTGCAATTTGTGAGATTAGCACCCGATCCTGGAAAAATCCTGCGGTCTTCCTTATGAAAAAATTTTAATTATATGTATTATATATGACAAAAATTTCGAAGCATGATGAAATTAATGAAAAATTATTAATTAATTTTCTTAGTAGCCAATTACCGTTTATCATATAAAGAAAAACAAATAATACTGTGAATGCAGAAAACAAATACATCACTCAAGTAGTTATTTTGTACAGTTGTAAGGAATCAAATGCTTCCATGTGTGAATAAGACATTATTCTGCAAAATAATTTTTCAGAAATTTTGGACCTAGACAAGACTTTATGATACTTCTTCATTCTACACTTTTTTGTACAATTAACCGTTTTTAAGTTAAAGCGTTATAGACAATTGAATTTGCACTAAAATTCGCATATTTTCATATAGATATCTCAGCACATAGTTTTATTTCGATCGAATAATTTATTTTATATTATATCACATGCATAAATACGTCCGTTTCTCACGCCTGTTAAGCGAATCTGAAGGTTCCCTTTTCAGATCATAGACATATAATGTACATTTTATATCTATAACGTCATAGATATTTAATGGCCATTAGATATCTATGACGTAGATCTTTTTTAACGGGATAGGTGCAAAATACACTGTTATGTATCACAGGTATGATGTACGCGTTTGATCAGCGTCTTTTTAATTCTTAAATTCGAAACTTACATAATAGGAAGAGCGTCAGGGATGCGCATGTTCACAGTACAATTATTAGTCCATAATACTTCTAGGAGTATTATGGTCTCATAATGGTATTCCGCACATGTGCATTCGCTTTTCTCCGTGTACGATTATGGCCGAGTCAACCTAACCACAAATTTCAGGCGTGATAAGTTTGTAAATCATGCATTGTATAATTGAGACTCCGGATTCCATATAATTACGCATAAAATTTGCCTACCCGCTTCAGGCCGCTCGAGTTAGCCCCTGATGACTTGAAAATAAGTTTTCGAAAATTAAACTTTCTAAAACATCACTTTGTAGAAAATTTCATAGCGCATCGTTTTTCTCTCGACAAAAAAGTTGCATATTTTACCGTTTCTGTCAAAAATAAAAAAAACTTCATTTTTCAGACCAGCAAATTTAGTAAATATTTTCACTTCAACTCGCTCCGAAAGACAAAGTTCTTTATATTTAGGATAAAAATAAAACACATCATCCTTTAAACTGTTCTTAAGATAATGTGCAATTTAAAATTGATTTATTTTGTTAAATAAGAAAGTTATACATTATTTTGGTAATCTGTATCAAAATAACGTTAGACAATTTTCAAACGCTTCGTTTATCGAGGGAATTTTGAGTAAGCCCAAGCTTTCAGCAA
>JAAAKG020137611.1:0-12862 GCA_010014905.2 Druon quercuslanigerum
ATAAGAGGATTAAAAGGAAAAAAGTGGCAATGATAGCAATGTTTGTGGACTTAAAGGCAGTGTTTGACTCATTAGATCGAGGGGAAATAGAAAGAGTTATGGTGAGAAGGGGATAAGAGAGGGATTAATAAAGAGAGTATCGGAAATTTTCAGAGAGACTAAAAGCAGAGTAAAGGTAGGAGATCAAGTAGTTGGCGAGTGGAGCGAGGCAAGGATGTCCTCTAAACCCACTTTTATTTAAAATATGAATATCAGACTTGGAAGAAGAAATGAGGAGAAAAGGTTGTGGAGGAGTTAGGATAGGGAAGGAAAGGAGGGGGGAGACAGAAAGAGTGGATGGGGAGATGGAAGTGAGTAAAGATAGAAGAAGTGAAGGAGTTTAAATATCTGGGATATATTTCTCAAAAGAATGGAGATCATAGAGCTCATATAAGAGAAATGATAAAAGAAGCAGCAGGGGTAATGAATTGGATATGGGGACTAGGAAAATGAAGGTTAAAAAAATTGGAGAAGGAGAATGTGGTTATTTGATACAGTTGTATGACCGGTATTAATTTATGGGGCAGAGATATGGGAATTCAAAGAATGGAATGTTTTTGAGAGTGTAAAAGAATGATATATAAGATGGACATTAGGGGTAGATTGAAGGAAGCCAGGATGTATGGTGAGAGAAGAAGCGCGAAGGGATAAATTAAGTATTAGAGCGGGAAATAGGGCATGGAAATTCAAGACGAAGCTTCGGGAGGGAAAGGGATGGGAGTTAGCGAGAAAGTGTTTGATGGTGGTAGAAGAGAGGAGAGGGAGAACGATAGAACTAACGAGATGGGAAGAAGAATGGAGGAAGTTCTTAAATGCTAGATATATTTTAGTAATGATTCTTATATTTGTATGGTAGTTTAAATCACTCAAGTTTGATAATTAGTAGTATTTATAAAAAAGAAACATTTGCCAAATAATTAACTTTTCATGCATTTCATGATGACGAGATGCGACTCATAAAGCTCGTAGCATGTGTCATTGTTCCGTGATGGCGAAATGCGACTCATAACGCTCGCAGCTAAGTGACCATTATTCAATGCTGGCGAGATGTACGCGTTCTCGTACGCACTACATGAGAATCACACCGTGCGGATGACATGCGTCTCACGAATTGTTATCTGCGTTAGAGATGGGTAGTGACCTTCAGATGAACGATTTCCGTTAATCTGACGGTCACCTGACCGTACAAGTTGAAAAAGTGTAAATCATGTAGTTACGCGATATAATATGATTACGAGATATGATCTAAAGAGAACTTTTTATTGGTTAAGAGAATTTTTTCATGTGAAGAAAAAGCAGTAAATATGTAAAAAGTGTTTGTATCTAGTCACTGTCAACGAACGTAACCACGAAGTACTACAAGGAGACCGCACGCCTATGGTAGGGATAGTGGAAAAAGCCCATAATCGCCGTACACTGTCCTTCAATTTTCATTTCTTTCCAGATGATAGTGCTACGTGCGAAAACTCTAGGAACTATGAGATCATGTGATGCAAATTTTGAACCGGTATAAACATAACCTAATAATGTCGTTGTTTGTCGCATGGTTTTTTTAGAGCTGTGATTCGGGTATTAAGCCACGTGATTTAAATTATCCGTTACAATTTTTATTATTTTTAAGGTATTATAGGCAAAATTCTCAATGTCTATACTTACATTACATTGTTTTTATATTGTCTCTCTTGTTTTAGTGGCATTATTCATATAATCTCCATAGCAGACGACAATTTCTAATTATATATTTTTACTGGATGGGCGCTCTAATCTGGGAAGACATGAAATTCCGAGGATAGGCGATTGCGAACTGGCGCCAGGCGAAGTACATGGCGTGCGGTCTTCTTGTAGTACTTCGTGAACGTAACCATTAAACATAAATATTATTCGAATTTTGAAAATTAAGAATAAGTACATTTTTTTTAAGAAACTAAAGCGATATGAATTTGTGTGTGTTTGGTAGTCCAATAAATAGTAGGAAATTCAGTTTGAAATATATTCTTCAAGGAAGAGAACTTAACCTGTATGCATAAATGCATTTGTGTGTTTAAAGGTTGGCTGCCGGCTCGATCAACACAATAAGGAAAAATTACGATTTTTTAGAACTTAGACGCGGGTGATTGAGAGTTAGCGAGGGGAGTAATTTAAATGGTATAATGTTGTCGTTTACTGCATGATGCACAGGTGACAGTTGGACTTCTTGAATCGTGATGTAATTTTTTTTTCACTAAGAATAAGAGCAAACTGAAGTTAATGAGGCACGAAAAATGAGAAATAGAATGAGAATTATCTTTCATTTCTCATTCTGCGTTTCTTATTTGCTTCATTTTGTCTTTATTCTTTGTTTTTCTTCAATGATTGTGAGATTGAACACATATAGAGACGGGGCATATACACATACATGCTGCAACAAATGCACGCTGGCGAAGTTCTCCTGTCCATCGCAGAGTGCGCTGAATGTAGCCATTTATTTTCCACGGAGTCACCCGCGCCTGGTTTGCTGGTGCTGTACCTACGCTACGCGCTGAGTTGATCAACAAAAGTTAAACCTACTCGAAGTGGAAGTGAAGTGTTTTTATTAAAGAATATGAATTCAATTTTCTGTTAAAAAATTAATTTTTCACCAAAGAAAAAATTAATTTTTAGTCAAAGAGAAGAATTTTCCACTAAAGTAATTCATCGATAGACAAAAAATTTAACAAAGTAGTTTTAGTTTGAACCACGTATTTTAATTTTCAACCAAAAAATCCGAATTATTGATAGCGAACCCCTCCCTCTCCATACTTTTTTTTACTCTTCTTTATTCATAATGTGTCCCCTAAGGGACACAGGGTTTAACTGACTTCCATTCCTTACAGTATTTCCGCTTACATATTAAACAAACAAACAAAAATCTCAAACTTAATATTTACAAGTATTTACAACTATGTACATAAAGTCTTATATGTAGTTCCTTATCTCTATTTCCTGTGATAGGGCAATTTAAGACTTTCTAGCATACGATTAAGCGAGCGAGCGGTCGAAGGCGAGAGTGCAAGTACAAGCGAGAGAGAGAGAGAATGAGAACGCAAACGCATCTTAGTCTACTTATGCTATTACATATCCATTACTTACAATCTTTAAGCTTCTAATATAGGCGACTTCCGTTTCCTTATTCTTTCACTTTTTTTGTCCTCCAATTTATCATTTTTTCACATGCATTCTTTCATTCACTCTCATTCACTGCCCAGCACCCTCTAACTCCTTCATCCAATCTTCTCCTAATCCGTTCCCCTCTAGAATCTTAAGCACATTCTCTTGCCAGCTTCCCTTATCTTCCATTCCTCTTCTACATCTTTCCCATACGTGCTCCCATGTTTCCTCCTCCCATTCACATATTCTACACTTTCTTTTCTCTTCCTTTTCCCAATACCTCCCCTCTCCTACCTCGTTTCCCAATCTAAATCTTGCAATTCTGGTGCACCTTCTCTCACTCTCTCCATCCCTTTTCTAAATACATTAGTAAAACTTCATTCTTTATCATCATATACCATTTATTGTATTTTGATTCCTAAATCATCCCCCATGTTTCTATTAATTGTCTTTCCCTGCCCTGTTTTTCAATTCTTCATGGTTTACCCTAGTCCCTTCTTCTGTCTCTCTAGCATTCAAGAACTCCCTCCTTTCTTCTTCCCATCTCGTTAATTCTATCGTCCTTTCTTTCCTCTCTCCTACCTCCATCAAACACTTTCTCGCCAATTCCCTTTCTTTCCCTCCCACAGCTTCGTTTTAAATTTCCATGCCCTCTTTCCCGCTCTATTAATTCATTTATCCTTTTACGCTTCTTCTCTCACCATATATCCTGGCGTCCTTTAATCTACTCCCAATTCCCACCTTATATATCTTTCTTATAAACTCTAAATATCTTTCCTTTCTTTTCATTCCCATATCTCTGCCCCATAACTTAATACCGCCCATACCAGCGTGTCAAATAACCACATTCTCCTTCTCCAATTTCTTATCCTTCTTTTTTCGATTACCCATATCTGTTTCATTATCCCTGCTGCTTTTTTATGCTTTCTCTTATGTAAACTCTATGATCTCCATCATTTTGCAAAATATATACCAAATATTTAAACTCCTTCACTTTTTCTATCTTTATTCCTTCCATCTCCCCGTCCATTCTTTCTGTCTCCCCTTCCTTTCCTAAAGCTTATTATAACTTTGTATTTTCTACATTTAAATTCAGATTTTTCCTATCTAAGTATTTTTCTAGTCCTGTAATTAAGCCCGCCATCCCTCCTTCATCCTCTGCCATCAGCACTATGTCGTCTGCGTATGCCAGTGTATATATCTTTTCCTTCCATATCCTAAATTCTCCCAAAACTTTTCTCCTTATATCTTCTTCCAAGTCTGATATTAATATTTTAAATGAAAGCGCGTTTAGAGGACATCCTTGCCTCACTCCACTCGCCAACTACTTGATCTCCTACCTTTACCCTGCTTTTTGTCTCTCTAAAAATTTTCGACACTCTCTTTATTACTCCCTCTCTTATCCCCCTTTAACCATAACTTTTTCTATTTCGCTTCGGTGTAATGAGTCAAGCGCTGCCTTTAAGTCCTTGAACATTGCTATTTTTGCTCCTTTTTTCCTTTTAATCCTCTTATTTACTATATAGTTCAGAACATATATGTTGTCCATCACCCCCATTCCTTTTCTAAACCCTGTCTGATTCGGTTATTCTATCTTTTTCCCTCAACTTCTTTCTTCAATCTCTCCGACAAAACAAGTTACATATACGTTATACAGTGTTGGCATCAGCGTAACACCACTATAATCTTTAGCCTCTTTACTATTGGTATCATTTCTCCTTCTTTCCATAACTCTGGCCACCCCTTTCCTCTCCATACTCGATTACACATTATACATGCTCACTCATATAGTTCTTTCCCTTTTGTGGGTGCAATGCTAATGACCCTGACAGTTGATGGGACTATAAACATTCAACTAATAAAAAACATCTAGATTGTTTTTTACTGTCTGAGGTATGTTATATAACATCAAACTATTTATTTGATATTTTATTATATCAATCAGAAAAATAAATGATAAATTAATTAATGTGCAGAATTCGTGAAAATAAAACCAAGAATCGAATGTCGATATTTGGTCAACCACCATACAATGTTCCTATTGAAATTTGAGAAAAATAAAACTTTTCCCAAAAAAGAAAAGAAAAAAATTTTTTTTGGGCAAAAATAAAAAATGAGGAAATAAAAATGAAACGGCAACCAACCAAATCTTCTTCATTGCCTTTTTCAATTTCTTTTTTATTTTTATTATTATCAAATCAAAATAAAAAAATATTTGTAAAAAATAATCAACAATGTGTCGGCAATCATACAGCACCAAGGCAAAACAAATATTAAAAAATCTGTTCGCTATTCTACACTATTATATCAAATATATATTTTTATCCCACGTGCACGATTTTTGCGTTTTTTTCCCTGTCTACAGGGAGAAAGTGGCGTTTTTTGGGGTTACTGGAGTCTTTTTTCCCTAAAGCAAAAAAGGAGGGTAAAAAAGGAAAAACAATGCAAATCGATGTTTTTTTTACCTATCCTGTCATGAAACTGAGAGGTCGATATTTTCAGTACATGGCCCATTTTTCGTAGCTGTTATCGTTTTTCTAGACATTAATTTTTTCTATTTTTAATGTTGTTTTTATGAATAAAAAATACTAGGCGTCCTAGCAAAAATTGAATGTTAACTATTTCTTAGATATTTTTTGGGAGCGCTATTTTGATCCATTCATCTTTTGTTGTACCTTGCATAGTTTGTCTACAAAGTGGAATTCTTGATTTTTCATCATTAATCTTGTAAGGCCTTCAAAAAGTGACGCTTTTATTTTCTTGACTTTTCTTCATATCGTGCGTTATTTAGCTTAAAATTTTTATTTTCGGTTTTTCTTCTTGTCAGTCCTATAAATCTTGTAATTTTTTGTTATCAAAAAAAGTAATTAGGAGAAATTGTTTATCTTCCCAAGTAGTACGAAAAACCGCTCAGAAAAATTTTGAATCTTGAAAAAAGAGGTCTCGAAAATTTTGAAAATGCTCTAACTTTTCGAATTTTTATCCAAAATGGCTGACTAACGAACCTTCATTTTAAGTCAATAAAAGAGTATACCAATCTAATCTTAATTATTTTGAAAGTACCGTGCTACTAAAAACTAAAAATGAACAGACACACGAACAGACTAACAGGCAGACGCATTTGTAATTACTGGTTTTTTGATTCAGGGAATCTCAAAACGTAGACATTTGACAAAAACGCCTCGTTTAGAGTGGAATATCTGCGACTGAATATCTGAAATTATATTTTTTTACTTTCTGTATTCTCCGTAACGTTTTCTTTTTTCGCTTTATGCAAATAAAGTGAAGATCAAATTCACAAAAACAAAATGTCCCGTCTCAAAACAAAATTTTTGAAGCTTTTAGTCTGTTGTTAACTCTCAGTTCTCGCAGATATATCACTCAAAACGAAGCGAAACTTTACAATTCAGCGTACACAATCCCTGAAATGTGTCCGAAAATTCGAGAGTTATTTTTCATTCGCACGCGCATTCTCGTTTGGTCTCCTTACTATTACTCCATGCCTTCTCTGATGAGAATGTAAAAATAAGAAATATTTTAGCAGGCAAGAAAAGCAAAAACAAAAGAAGTTTTCTGTTAATTTAAAGACTGATTTGCAAAGGTTAAACAAGAGTTATGCTTGTAGGATTATTATATTTAGTGTCAGATTCTAAGAGGTTGTGAACAAAAGAAAGGAAGATAAAAGCGACTGAAATAGGGATCAGTTTATTAGGTACCGTAAGTAAAATATACTTAAAAATACTTATTGGTACTGTAATGAAAATAACAGAAGAAAAGGTTTGAGGAATCCAAAGTCGATTTATGCCAGGAAGGTCATGTACGGATCACATATTTAGCTTAAGGCAAATCACAAAAAAAATTTTAGTCAACAAGGTAGATAGAAGTAAAGTTTGGGAAGTCCTGACATAGTACGGAGTAAATGCATAGCTCCTACAAGCTATAAGAACAATATATATGCGTAGCAAAGCGACTGTAAGGGTGAATGGGAAATTGAGTGACTGGTTCGATATTATGCAAGGCGTTAGACAAGGATGCGTAATGTCTTCATGGCTATTTATATTATTTATGGACAAGTGTTTAATAATGGCTCGTTTCGACAAAGGTCTGGATCTCGAAACAGTAAGGGTACGTGAGTTATCGTTCTGAATGCAATCATGAAGAGCATGGGCCTCAAAATTAACGTAAATAAAACAAAAACTATGGTCTTAGAAGAAAAGAGTAAGAAAACAATATGCAACATTGTATTAAATGATGAGAAAATTGGACAAGTTGATAAATTCGTATACCTTGTTAGCTTATTTACTAGGGAAGGAAAGATAGATTAAGAGTTAGATAGACGTATAAACGAAGGTAAGAAGGTTATTGGTAGAGCAGACCCCCTTATCAGAAGTAAAAATATATCAAATAAAGATAAAATTTCAATGCGTAATTCTATATTTGTAACGAGTGTACTATACGGCAGAGAGACATGGAACTATCAAAAAAAAAGATAAGAGTAAAATTAACGCGATTTACATGAAATTCTTGTGCATATTATGCGGGAAAACTCTGGTGGACAAAATGAGCAACGAGTATTCTTAAAGAATGTGGTGTGGAAGAGACGCTGGTTGCCACATGGGAAAGAAATTGGTTAAGATGGTTCGGGCATGTTGAGAGAATGGAGGATGAACGACTAATGAAACAAGTGTATCAAAGTAAAGTAAATGGCAGCATGCCCAGAGGCAGACCTCGGAAAGAATGGTTAGAATGTGTGAATGAGACCCTAGTTAGAAGGGACATAAGAAGCCATAAAAACATGAGAGCCTGCATAAAAAATGCCTACCCCGAAAGGGAAACGGCTTAATGTTGTAATAATAATAATAATAATAATAATAATATCACGTCATCTTAACTGTGCTCTTTCAATTGACTTAATGAAATTTTTAATTCATTTTCTTTGCTTAATACTTCAATCGTTCCTATAATGCCCTTAACAGAGATTGGGTTCGAACGGGGAATCAGATGAGAGATTTTACTTGCATTTTTACGTTTATTGAATTGATTTTTTTAAAAAGTTTTTTGTTTAGAGCCAAGGTACTTTCGATTTCTGCCAACTCTTTGTCGTCTTTGGATTGGTTTTCGATAATCATTTCGTCTCTACTTGTCTCTACGCTACCCGATTTGCCTATTTGTTGTGCTATATTAGCAATTTATTCTGTTCTATTCTGATCATTTTTTTAATAAAATTGGTGGATTTGCAGTAAGTGTATTCATGATGGTTACTACAGAGTCTTATCTTGTTTTAGATTTTCAGCAGTGTTGAAAGGAATAGATAATTCATCATGTAGATCGTCTGTGTCGGTTGTATAATCGGAAAATACGCGATATTGGGTAAACCTTTATAGTTAAAGTCCTCCATGATTTCGTGTTTTTTATAATATTGATAGTGTATTTGATACAATAGTATTTGCAAGTATCGTTCTACAACAATACTGAGATACAACTGTAGTGAGCTTATGTGTTAAGGGAGAATTTATAATCATTTAGCTCCTCTTATATTAACTTGCTTTTATCACCTTCTCTTCGCAGAACTTACAGCGGTGCGCTCGATAGCTGGATGGCAGTCAAATTCCTTCGTATTTCCAATGATGTTTGCCTCGTTTTAAAGTCTGGTGATTGACTTACCTCTCACAGCTGCTGTTTACTGTTGCTATGTTTCTTATTGTTTGCATAGTTGTGCCTTACGAATGATTGCGCGCCTCATAGGATGTTTAACGCTGTATGTCGCGTACCCTTTAAATTAATGGATGGAAGCCTTTTTCTTACACCTTCTTCCCTATTCCTTAACACACCTCCCACACACTTACTTGTTGGTGGCAGGGGGACACATAGTTTAATGTGGGTAGTCAGCCTTAAGTACTGAGAGAACCTTTTTCTCTAGAGGTACACACACAGTCCCACGACTCTCCGGAGATGAACAACTACCTTGCTAGGATAGTGTTCATCGCATGGGCCACCGAGGCTCTTCCAGAGTGCGAGGCGGGCATCGAACCCGGAAGCTGACAGAGTGGGTCCAAATCCTGCGCTTTAGCCCCCATGTCAATCGTCCCACTCCCTTTAAATTAATGAATTTTATAATGTGGTATTCAGTTTGTTTTACGTTCTTGTTCAAAACGTCCCTCTTATTTTGCAGTTGTCTTCCAGGTGTCAAATCTTCAGCTTTTTATTCGACTTCCGTAGATATCAAGAAATTTGAGATGATCCTGGCAGGATCGCCAAAATTTTATGCGTAAAATTGTATCGCACACACAGACTGCCGCAATGGGCCTTTAATGCAGTTTATATAGACTAATGAATTTCAAAGCGTTGATGAAACTAAAGGGAATAATGACTTAGGTGTTTACGTACTTGGGTAGGGCTCACAAGTGCATGACAAAATTTTATGGAATTTATTTCTAAAATTCATTTCAAAACTTATTCAATCTAAACAAGACTACTTTGATCAGATATGCAGCTCTTCGCTAGTTTTTTTAAAACAATTCAGGAGCCATCACGAGGAAGTAACTGCATTTAGATTCCCACCCAATACCTACCACAACTACCCAACCACGATACTACAATCTGTTTTTTCGTCATTTTTATCTATAAGTTCGTCCTGAAAAGAGCCATAATTTGCCTGTTCGTTAATAAAGCTTCAATAAAAATAAAGTTATCTCTCTGTTCACTCCTGACTGATGCACTTGCTTCGCTTATGATTTTGTTGGTGCGTTCAATCACTAACGTATGAAAGACAACATTTTTAAATAGATTGGTGGAGTATCCTGTTAATTAATTATAATTTGTAGCTCATTTACTGCCACATAAACATTCACGAGGAAAGAAAACAAATCAGGGAAAAAAAGAAAACTCTAAACGTTTTTTAAACTGACGTAAGTCCAGAATATACAACGGCAGTTGTTTCGTTGGAGTATGTATTGCGTGGTCATCTAAATTACAGAATACCCACTTATTTCGAAAAATGTCAACAAAAAAGATTTTATTTTATTTTTCTGTCAATGTCAAATATTTTAGAGTTTATACAAGCTGGCAGTAGGACAGAAATTCTGGACCCGATAACATACCTAACCGATAAATGTTTTCAATATTAATCAACTTGTATATATTTTGATTCAACAGGACTGAAGATACAGTTGTGTATGGAAATCAGTGTGGAAAAGTCGAAGTATATTACCAACAATCGATGACATTCAATCCATATGGTGGACTTCCAACGCCTGCAGACTTAATGGGAATAGTACCCCTTAAAGCAAAACGGAGAGTGGAGAGAGATCATGGATTTATAATATTGTAAATGATAAATAAAATTCACGCCAGTTTTCTTATTCTGTGAAGACCGTGCAATTAAAAACCAGGGCTTATGTTCGTCACTATTATATAAGTAGCGTAAAGAATTATATTGTTAATGTTCTGATGTTCTCAGTTACGACAGACAAAATATATAATGAAGAATTTTTTACAAATCAATCATTTTAACTCGCCGAAACAGAACGCGCATCTCAGCCAGAGTATTCTACATCAGGTATGTAAAAGCGATAGTGGGGCGTTATTACAATATCCTCACAGTGGGGCTTCTCAAATCTAAAACTATAGGAAAAAATTTAAGATTCGAGATCCACTAAAAGGAATCCTGTCACGTGATACTTACTCTTTGCCATACCTATCTTTCGTATCGTCTTCAATCTTCAATGTTTTGCTGTGCTTCGTTCCATAACCAAAATTGAACGAAACATATGATGAAACTTTATGTTATTGTGTAACTGTCAATTTTAATTCTTCTGGTCAGTATGTAAATTAAACTGAGGGGGAATAAGGCGCATAAATAATTAAACTCTGACGTTTAATAACTAAAAAAATACTTTTAATCAAGAATAATGGGAGTGAGGTTCACATAGTTTGAGAGACGGAAACGAACTGAGGTTTCGATGACGAATTCATCGCCGCCCTGGGCCTGGCATGGCAACAGGGCATGTACCCGTACCGATTCGCATATCTCAAAGCCTTTGAAAACTCTCCGGCGATAACATTTGCTTACACTATCGAAGAAAAACATAAAATGAAATACGTGACACAGAGACACTCCTTTTGTTAAAGCATTTTATCATCTAAAATATCTCTAATAATAAACGTGGATGATTATGTGGATGTGGAGATCACGGACTGTGGACTAACCTGTGAAAGTTAGTAACAATTAATGATGTAAATATTCAAATGAATCTTTATTTAATTGTAGCTTTCAGAATAACGATTGCTGGAAGGATTAAACTTTCTCTTACCTTAATATTTTCCTCAGCCTACCGATTCCAGTGGAGCTGGGGCGGTTAGAAAGAAATAGCCATAAGCTCCGAAGGGACCGGGCAAGTTTTGAATACACACGTACACTTAACTCTTTTTAGAATCACTCTTGAATAAAGAAAAAGAAACTGTAATTAGATCTTATCCGAGAGAGGGAAAGTCTGTCTTTCTACAATTATAAACGAGTTTATTTCTAAGGAAAATATTCTCTTTCCGTTTTAAGATTCGGAGGAATATATTTTCTACGGCTTTGCCGTTAAACAAACTGACTTTTCTTTTAGCACACATCTATATTTTTCTGATTTTGAAATAATCAGATTAGGCACTCGGCAGCGAGAGATTTCAAACTCTTTGCTTCCGTCATCAAAACGCGATTTTTGATGCACAGTGTTCAGGATTTCAACGAGATCTTTATTATTCCGCGTTCCAAAGGTGACTCTGAGTCCGTGTACGACCCTGGGTCTCTCTCCCATGCACCTGCGCGTCCTCTGGACAAGTATCTTAAGTTCGGACGAGGGGAAAGTCAGTACCGCTCTACCCACGGTTCGGGTTACCACCCCTGTATTACGCTCGTTTTTATTTCTACCGCTATGTAAAGTATAATAACGGTGTTATGTTTGTTAAATAACAATGGTGAACAATTTGTGATGGATTTCGTTCTGAGTATCTTTAGTCAGTGACTAAAGGTACAATAAATTGATTAACTGCTCTTAAAACGGTGTCATTCATTGTCCCTTCCGAATCATATACGTATATAACTTTCGGCATTTTTCACATAACCAACTGACTTTTTTTTCAAGTGCAAACTCGCACATTTGGTCCTTCGAGCCGGATTTATGTAGATTTAAGTGATTTTAGTGAATTTATAACATTGTTAGTGCCAGTGACAGTTTTTTATACAAATGTTCCACGACAAGAAAATAGTGCGTCTGCGCCGTAGCGAGAGATCACTCACAGCAGATATAATAGGTACAAAAACTGCATTATTTTAAGGTCAGTTTGACGGGCTCAATTAATTTCTAACGTATCGACGACCGCGGAAAATTTTGAAAGGGCATGGCAGACTCGGAAAGCATGGGAGGACAGTTTAGGAGCTTCGACTACACAACCGAAGCACGATGCTTTGCATGATTTTCTGATGGGTAAAGTGACAACGTTGGAGGCAGTTAAGAGCTCGGAACTTGGTATCGTCAACAAATCTAAAAAAACTTTAGGCAACAACAAAAGTGGTAAAAAGGGTCAATCCACACATGCTCACAATGCCGTCTTGAAGAGAGGCATTTGTTACATTTGCGCTGGTAAGCATATGGGATTCAGTTGTCCTAACTTCCGCTCAAAGACTGTCAAGGAGCGAAAGGACATGGTG
>JAAAKG020137612.1:0-12862 GCA_010014905.2 Druon quercuslanigerum
TCATAATATTTTAAAAGATTTTAATTTTTAAAAATATTTCATGGTGTTCCCAAAGATTTTAGGATATTTTAAACGACTTGAAGTGATTTTCAATATATTTCAACAATACGAAAAGGTTTAAAAAATTGTAGGGTCTTTTGAGACATTCTAAGGCATTTTCAAGAGCTTTTAAAAGATTCGAAGGATTTCAAATATTTAAGGCTATTTTTAAACATTCCAAAGAATTTTTACGTTCTTTAAAAATTGTAAACGGTTTACAAAAGATTTTAAAGGATTTGCGATGTTATAGGGTATTTAAAAAGCTTTTTAGGAATTTTTAAGACTTTTAAAAAGTTGCAAGGGATTTCGAAAGATCCGAAAGTATTTGTAATATTTTAGAGTATTTAAAAAGATGTTAAGACATTTTAATGAAATTTAAAAAGATTTTAAGTTATTTTCATAAGAATACAATTTTCTAAAGAAATTTCCAATGATTTTAATTATTTTAACAGTTGTACAAAAATTTGCATTTAGTTGTAAAGAATTTCCTAAAATTTTTACAGAACCTGTTAGGTTTTGCGACATTTAAAAAGATTCCACGGGGTTTTATAAGATTTCCGAGAATTTCAATGATTTTAAGAGATTTTAAAATCTCTCAAGGTATTTTAATACATTTTCCAAAAGTTTAGGAAATATCAACAGTTTTGATATAATTTAATGGGACTTAATAATATTTTTATGAATTAAAAAAAATTTATCAAAATGAAGTTGGGGGTTTCAAAGGGTTTCAACCAATTTCAAGAATTTCAAAGATTTTAGGATATTTTGAAAGATTCTAAGGAAACTCTAATTATTTCATGGGATTTTAAGAATTTTAGGGTATTTTTTAAACATTCCAGGGAAGTTTCTTATTGATTTATCATTGAATCTTTTATATTCTTTGGAATTTTGCTGATATTCTGAATTTTCTTTATTCTTCTTCTACATTCGCTCAATTTTACTCAATTCAATAGATTTAAAAAAATTTTATTTAGCTTTTGATTAATTTGTCCATTAGTCTTTTGAACTTTCAGCCTTTAAGCTCAAATCTTATTTCGTGTGGATAAGTTTCGGATGCCCTTGATAATAATTTTTTTCAGAGACGACTCTTTTGCTCTTTAACTCTTTAGATAATGCAGGAACAGGTGGTGTTAATTAGTTTTTTTTAAAATTTTTTTATATTTTATTCCGAAGACGAGAAACTATCACAGAGTTGTGAGACCCTATACATAGGAATGGCAAAAGGTTTGACTTGGGTATGGAGACTGAAATTCGATTTCCGTGGCAACAGGCTTCATCAAAGGGAAATGAGAATCACTTACAAACCGTGTACAGCACTGTACAGTGTAAAATGTAAACAACTTACTGCAAACAAGTAACATCAGTTAATTTCAACATTACCAGCTTCCTATTCAACCAACCGTTTATTAATTGGTTGTCAAGGTAGCATCAAAGAGACAGTGAGAATTGAAAATTAACTTGGATCAATGCGATGAGCGAAAAAATTATTTTAAAGGGACTGAATAATAGAGCTTTGGAGAAAAAATGTGTGGAATGGCATCCGAAAAAAAGGAAAAAAAAGAATGCTTGAAACCGGTAATATCATCTGTTCTGTTTTTAGATTTTCATCCATAATGAGAAGGTACTAGTTTGATGTGAAAACTGACTTTCGCGGATTTCATCAAATTTGGACCTTTTTACGCCCTTTGTGTCAGAAAAAAATGTTGTACGTCGATTTGTCCTGTCGTCGTCGTTGTCATCTGTATATCAGATTACTTTGGAAAGACTAATCAGACGGGATTGTGCCTTGACGCACAGTTTAAGGGACCAAAAAGAAATATCGATTTTGTAAACCAACCAATTTTGATAAAAATCCCAAAATCAAAATTTGTGAGACTACTTTTTTCAAATTAAAAAATTCTATGGATATCTGTTTGTAGTACACAAAGATGAACAATTTATCCCCATAACTTTTTTGATGAAAAAAAATGTTCGAAGTTATAGCATTTTCAAAATACAAAAAAAAAACAAAAAAAAATAACATTTGGAGCCAAACAAAACATAATATAGAAAAATTCAAGAAAAAACATTAGTTTCTAAAGGCCCTGCAAGATTATTTAAGCATTTTTTTTGAACTTTGTTTAAAAAAATCGAAACTTCAAATTTTGAGCTCACCAAAAATTAATGAAAACGTAATAACTCCATTTTGTGTTCAAACAAAGCAAGATACGAACAGAAATGAATCGACAAAATTTGTACACCTAAAGAATAGCTGCAAATTTGTCATAAATTACTATTTTATAAAAAGCGTATTTTTTGTTTTAGTCGTAAAAAACCTTAAAAATAAAAAATTAAATTTTTTGGAAAACGATACAAGGTATGAAAAAAATGAATAGATAAAAGTTGTTCGTCAAAAAAGGATCTACACATTTGTTCTGAATAATTTTTAGATAGAACGAGTAGACGTTCTTTAAATCGTAAAAAACTAGATTAAAAATAAAAAATTATAAAAATAAAGCAATAAGAATATGTATGTTTCAATTTCCATGCATATTATGTATTGTAATGATATAAATTTGTTGAAATGATACACGTTTCAGCGCAGCTAGGAGTAAAATTTTATACAAAATAAGAAACAAACATAAAAGTAATCATGATAACAAAATTTATATTTTATTTTGCAACATCCGAATGAGCAGTACCAGATCGTGGTACAGAAATAAATATAATATAAATTTAACATAATAGTGTTTAGCATAAAATAGAAAAGTTCACATTTTACACAAAATCGAGGGCGAAGCACGGGATACGTGATGAGATTGTGTTCGTTGAAGCCAAATGAGCTTTAACAAAAGAGAATTCACAATCACTAAAATACAGTTGTCGATGCTATGACCTTTAATTTAAAACGTCTGTGTGCATCAATGTTAAAGAAGTGCAAAGACCGAACGCGAAGTACAAATACCAGCAGACGCGCGCCCTAAGTGCGCTCAAACTTGCAAACGAAGCTCTTTTTACAAAAGAGAATTTACAATCACCAAATTACAGTGGTCGAGTTTTAGGCTTCAATTGTTAAAGATATGTGCTCGAATGTTGAAGAGATACAAAGACCGAGCGCGTAGGGCAAGATTAATATATAATCAAGCGCGAAGCGCGAGATCCCAACGGTAGCGCAATTTAGGGAGGCTCAAACGCGGGCAGATTTTTTAATTTGAAAATTTTTAATATTGAAAAAAATCCTATTGGTAATAAAATTATAGAAATTTTTTTATATCTACAGTTTTTAACAGTGAACAGTTATAAAAAATTAGAAATGAAAAAATGGTGTAATTCCGAATGTTTTAAAAATGTTGTGCAAACAAAATTTTATTAGATTGAATGAAATGCAAACTTCGTTGGAAAATGTTAAATTTGTCGATCCTAAAATTTCTTAAGCATAACTCAAAGAAAAATTTTATTATTTTTCTTTTATGTAAAAAAAATATCATGATTCCCAAAATTCTTGAATCACGAACAAATTTTTTCCCTGAAAAAGCTATATTTTTTTTGTTTAATTGAGAAAAATTTAAGGTTTAAAATATTCTACTTTTTCCAAAATGTATATGTATACTACAGTCCAAGAAAACATGTTTTTGCGATTTTCAAAAAAACGAAAAAAATCCTTTATTATATTTTTTTTTTGTTCGCTCGCATGTTCTGTATTTAAACAGTTTTCAAAAATAATATCATCAGGTTTGTACAACGTTTTCTTGTACTTTAAATTACACAAATTTCAGCTTTGAAACCTTAGTTTTTTGAAAGGTTGAAATGTCTGAGAATTTTGTTTATTTTAGTGACATCCGCTCAGCTGGAATAATTGAATCAGAAAATTTTCAAACAAGGTCGAATCTAATTTCATAAATAATATTGTTTAAAAATTATGCATTGCTTCCAAATAAGATAACCTATTCTCAAAATGAATCAAAATTATTAATTTACACTTTTCGATAAAATAAGTGCGCTACTAAAAACCTTGAATAAAATTATGTGTTTTTCGAAAACTTTTCCAAAATACTAAAATGTACTTAAGTTATATTGTTTGTGCATTATCCAACATGGAAACGCAGAATAATGTCATACATATTGCAAGTAAAATTGTTTTAAGTGCTAAAATTATATAAATAATATAGTTTGTTTATAGTTTATTTTGATAGTCGAATATTAGGATACCAGATCAAAAAGTTCTACTTTCAATATTGTTAAAGTTATTAAAATTAATTATTAATTATTATTATTATTAATTATTAATAAATTATTAAAATTTGCTCGTGAGAGCTTTATTTCGAATTTATTTGTATCAGTTAGGAAACATTTAGGAACCTGTAATAAACGTTTCATTTGTTTAAAAGTTTTGAACTTTTCAAACATAAACAAAATAAAGCATATAATTATTTCTATGGACAATGCTGCAAAGCAACGTGAACTCCTCTTGGTTTATATTATTGATAATTATCTTGAATTCACTTGAATAACTTTGAATTCCATGTATTCTTTCAAATTCTTTTGAATTGATTAAAATGCTTTGCAATTTTTACAACTTTATTCAAAATTTAAGAATTATCTGAATTAAAATTTAAGAAATTTAAATGAGATTAAAATCAAATTTAAAATCCTATTTAACGTCCAATAATCAAGTGAATGTGCAGAAGTCCTGAAAATAAGACTAGGAATCCAACGACCAAACTTGGAGAACCACTATAAAATGTTATTATTGCAATTTAAAAAAAGATTTAAAAAATTCTAAAAAAGAAAAGGAAAAAATGTTGTTTTTTTGGACAAAAAAAAAGGAAAAAAATGAGGAGGCAACCAACTAAATTCCCTTCCTTCTATTTTTATTTCTTTTGTCTTTTTAATTGTTATTATTATCAATTTTATTTTTATTATTTTTTTATTTATTTATTTAATTTATTTTTTTAAATATATTTTATTATCAATTTTTTCTTGGAATTTATAGAACTCAGAGAAATAAAGGATTTTGGAGAATTCACAGAGAATTTTAATCCTTTAAATTGCTCGGACCTCGTTCAAGATCTTTCAGATTTTGTGGAATTCTTCTAAGAACTTTGAAATATTCTAAATTCTTTGGAACTCTCTGAATTCTTTAAATTCCTTTAATTCTTTCTTATTTCTTGAATTCGTATAAATTTTATGAACTCCTTGAATAATTTTGATATTTTTAGAATTTTAAGATTTTTTTAAATTCGGGAAACTCTCTCAGTTATCTGAATTCCTTGAAGTATTTAAAATTAAAGGAATTTTAATGCTTTGTATTTTCTGAATGCTCTGATTGCCTTCAATGATTTTTAATACCTTTCATTATTTCTAAATCCATAAAATTTCCTGAAAAGTTGGAATTTTATTAATTTCTGGAAATCAGATAATTTCTTCAGTTACCTAAATTCCTTTTTGTCCTTGAAATTTTCTGAATTCTAAGTTCCTTGATTCGTGTTAGTCCATACATTCGCGGAATTGAAAGAATTCAGAAGAGTTGAAAGAATTAAGAAAATCCGTAAATGAATCATTTTAACTTTCTTCAAATATGGTCAACTCCTTGCAATTCTTTGGCTTCTCTGAATTCTGTAATTTTCATAAATTATTGAATTACCTAAATGCCCTTAAATCTTTAATTTCTATGAATTCTCTAAATTCCTATAATATTCTGAATTATCTGAGTTTCTTAAATTTCCGACTTCTTTTAAATATCTGAATTCTTCTGAATTCTCTGCATTATTTTTAAGTTATTTTGATTCAGGTAATTCAGATAATTGAGAGCAGTTTGAGAAATTCATGTAATTTAGATAATTTAGATAATTTAAGGATTTCAGTGAATTAAAGTAATTCATATAATTCAGGAAATTCGAGGATTGCAAACAATTTATAAAGAATTTTAATTCTCCTCAAGTGCTTGGAATGTTTTTAAACTTTTTCAGATTATTTGAATTCTTATAGCTTCCCTATCGAAAAATCTGACGTCGGAAACGACATCGGAAACTGTACCAGAAACGACGTAGGAAATGTAATCGGAAACGACGCTGGACATGACAACGTAATCGACGTCGGAAACAAAATCGGCATTTGGAATCAAATCCGGCATCGTTCCCGGCATCGTTTCCGGCGTAGTTTCCAGCGTCGTTTCCGGTTACGTTTCCGGCTTCGTTTCCGGCGTCGTTTCCAGGCGTCATTTCCGACTGCGGTTCCGGTGTGAAATTTTTTTACTATGTACTTATAATTATGATGCTTGTAGGGGAATATTTCTTTGAATGAAAGAAATGTGAATTGATAGAAGAAATATCTTTAAAGGCAAGCAAATATTTTATAGGCGCAAAGAACTATTTCCCCACCTCAAATTTTTTAACATTTGAAGCAAAAAAATATCCCACGGATTGAGAAATATATTTCTTTGACCTAAATAATGCGCGAGTGTAATAAAGTGGTTCGTACTTTAATTTGAATACATGTTTACTTAAATTTACAACTGCAGTTTTTTAACTTAAATTATAATTACCATTGTTATTATTATACGTATTCAATTCAAACAAATCAGATAATTTAAAAATCTTGATGAATGTGAAACAGAAAAATTCGAAGAAAAATCCACCACGAGCAAGAATCGAAATTGTGTCCGTCGAGGGTAAAGTCCACAGCAATGACCACGACGCTACAGCAGCATGAAAACTTTAAGGCGAAAAGCCATATTTAACTCTGACCATAAATGCCAAAGAAATCTTTCTTCAAATCAAAAGCATGGATATTGAATTTAACAACATATTTCATTAATCTAAGGAAATATTCAATTTAAAAAAATCAAGCCAAATTAAAAATGGTTGATTTAAAAAAAGAATTACTTAGTTGGAATAAATGTTCACTTGTTATGAATAATTTAACTGTAGTAATAAAATAACGTAATTCCTTCAATTAATGAAATAGATATTTATCTAACCACAATATATAACACAATACGTTAAAAGAAAGATTTCTTTGGCAGTTATGGTGAGTGGGGGTTAAGTATGGCTTTCCGCCTCAGAGTTTCCATTTTGGGGTAGCGTCATTGTCATCGCTGTAGACTTCACCATCGACGGATACGAGTTCGATTCCTGCTAGAGGTTGATTTTTCATTAAATTTTTTGTTTCAGGTTCATCAAGATTTTAAATTATCATTTCATGAGTTGCTCATTTAAGTATATTAAATATGTATTGCAACTAAAGTACATAGTACATAAGTGCATATTAAAAAAAATTTCACGCCGGAACCGCAGTTGGAAAAGACGTCGAAAACAACGCCGGAAACGACGCCGGAAGCTTATTTGGCTCAGATCTCAGATTTGGTGCAGTTTTCGATGTCGTTTCCGACGTCAGATATTTCAGTAGGGATTCTTGAGATATTTAAAATTCCTCGTTAATTTCTGTATTCTAGGAATTTCCTGAATTTGTTGCAAACTATACAGAAAAGTCCTGAAATCAAAGGAATTCAGAGTATTCTAACCATACAGTGTATTCAAAGAATAATGTGAATTAACGAAATTAAGAGAATTCAAGGAATTCAGAGAAATCATCGACTGAAGGGATTCTGAGAATCGAACGGATTTATAGAATCCAGTGAATTCAAAGAAATCAGCGAATTAAAAGAATTCAGAGAAATCAGTGAATTGAAGAAATTCAGAGAATTTAAGGAATACAGAAAATCCAGAGAATTGAAGAAATTCAGAGAGTTCAAGGATTTTCAAGTATTCAAAGAGAATTTTTATTTGTTTAAATTGCTTGGAATTATTTTTAAATCTTCCAGGCTCATCTGAATTTTAAAAATTTTCTCAAACTCTTAAACCTCTGAAGTTTCCTAAATTCTTTTAAGTCCTTAAACCTCTTAAATTCCCTGAATTCATTTAATATTCCCTGCATTTTTTTGAAATCTTAGTATTTGAATTCAGAGAATAATACGAATTTAGGAAATTCAAAGGACTTCCGATAATCTGAAAATTTTAAGGATTTCAGGGATTTCTGAGAAATTTAGAACAATTTAAGGAAGTTTTAAATAAAAAAAATTAAAAAGAATAAATAATATCGAAAGTAATTTAAGAGAATTCAAAATAATTGTAAATAAAACAGGCGTCCAAAAAATTTTGCGGAGTCAAAGAAACAATCTCTATAGCATTATGTCAAAGTATCCCAAATAGCCATGAATGTAAAGTCGTTTTATTCGTTGTAAAATGAATTTTTAATAGCCTTTATGTTCGGAAAACTTTTCCCAGGTTTTGGTCGCAAACATATTTTTATTTATAAAGTTATTAATCATGAAAATTTAATGTCACAACATGACAAAGATTTTTTCGACACAGATTTTGATGATTCTTACTTTGAAATTTCTGTTTAAAACAAACATTTCAGAAATCTTTCTTCCAAATATAAAAGCATTGAATTTGTTAAAAAAAAAGAAACGTAATTACTATACTTTTAAGTAGACTGATACAAAACATGCTCTGAGCACTCACGCAAACAAAACTTTCTTTCAAGAGAGCAAAAGTAGAATTTTTTTATAAAAAATTATTCATTTTTTTTTAAATTCAATGTTTTTTTATTCAGAAGGAACTTTTCTAAAAATGTACGTTTTTAAACAAAAAATTCAACGTAAGAATCGTCATAATCCGTTTATGCTCATACGAGAACAATGATGATCATGTTGTAACATTAAATTTCAATTGTTTGAAAAAAATATACTTGGCGATCAAAAACTGTGAAAATATTTTTGATGATAAGGGCTATTCAAAATGAATTTACAGCGGGGAAAAAATAATTTGACCTAAATTGAAAACTCAAACTCGAATAAGAAAAAACTTATTAGGAGAAAATTCCAATCAATGCAGATTTTGATTATGCTGAATCAATACTACAATGCCATATAGGTCACTTTTTTGGCCAACTCAATTTTTTTTGAATTTTGTATATTTCCTTTGTGAGTAATTGATATAATTTTTTCCTCAAATTTCTCCCTCGAGACAATTTACTTGATGTGACCCTGTAAGTTATGGTATCCAATGAAAGACAGATGGTACGAATCTTCTTGTAGCACGCTATAACTGAGTATATTTAATTTAGACGAAGTTAGGTACTTCATCTTAGGGCAAGCGATGGTTTCGGTATTCCATAGCCGTTCAACCATCGGCTAAGCAATTAGTCTCCGAAACCCTCCAGGCTGTTATCACCACTTTGCGATTAAGAGAGGGTTAGTTTTCATAAAGAATCAACTGCAGGAAAAAACGAAAATTCCACCTCACTGCATTACTTTAGCTATTCCTCCTGCATGTCTTTACTTCTTTGAATTCCATTTGCCCCCAGGCCCTTCTAAGAGGAAAAATGCATATTTTTAGTTGAAATTAGGTCAACTATATGACTGAAAAATTGCAAGAATGAATAACAATTCTAGAAGAAGTGTTAAATTTTACAAATTTTATCATTTTAAAGTTCTGCATTTTCATGTTGGGCGATAAATTTTCAATTTTGTCCTTTCATAATTTGTAGTTTTGCAATTAAAATTAAAATGAGCAGACTGTCGTGCTCAAGTTACAGAATCGTATGCAACTTACATATTTTTTTCTTTAAACGGTTACAGACGAATATATATTTTTGTATGTATATTTTTTTGAATTGAATACAAGAAGGTAAGAAATTTTATCGGCATAAAAAAACGAAAAATAATCATATTAGATGAAAATATCATTTTTGAAATCTAAAATACTCATAACTTTGTGACAAACATTCTTTTATCATATCAGCAAGATATGTTTCGCCTTGTTCCTTTTGAAAAACAACATAATTCATGCGAGTCACAAATGATTCTGTGACTTAAAATTTCTGTAATTTATTTTTTAATTAAAAAATAATTGTCTAATAGTTTTTAATGTTTAAAAAGCAATACAAATTTAAAATTCTCTAATTTCAGAAAATTTTCTTTTGAAACATTCAATTTATTTTCTAATTTTAAATTGTAAAATTTTAATATCTTGGAAGTGACAGCTATTTAATTTCAAAAGTTTTTATTTTAATTTATGCAATTTTTAACGCTTTTATTTTAATATCAACAATAAAGTTTAAATTCTTTGAATTTTAAATTAGCCCATTTTCAAAATTTGAATCACAAAAATATTCCATTTTTAAGGATTTGAAATTGTCCTATTTTTGAATTTTCAAACTGAAATCACTCATATTTTTTAGATTCTTCAATTAGAAGAGAAATTGTTTAATTTTGAACGCTTTGAATTAGAAAAAATAAATAATTTTAAATCCTTTTTAATGGATTTGTCAAAATTTCAAAATTTTAGTGTGAATTTTTTCAATTTTGGGAGCTTCTACTTTTTATTGTATTTGAAATCTTGTCCTTTTTTAAAAAATTTTACCTAATTCATGTATTTTGCTCAAAGCTATTCTTTTTCATCGAAAATTTTTTCTGTATTTAGAGTTAATTTTTTAACTAAAATTTTAACTTCCATTTTTCGTCGACATTTTTTTCAATATGCATTTAATTTAATTGGTTGAACATTCATCTATTTGGTTGAAAATTCACTTTTTATTGGTTTAAAATCAATTATTTTAACTGAAAATGTAAGAATAAAATGTTTAATTAATAAATCTTAATCAACTGGTTCTACATCACTCGAGCGATTAAGGAATGAACCTCGAAATCTGGCGTTTTTGAGACGTTGTCTTTTTATCGCCATTTTTATCTTAAGTTTTAATTTTATGTGTTATAATACTTCAATAAATTAATGTTGTTCACATTTTTAAGGAAATTTCATATTCGTAATAAAGAAAATTATTAAGAATTAAAGTAAATGCACTAGTAGTCGTCGACAGCCGGTCATTTTTCCTATGGTTCAAGTGACCGAAAATTAAAATAGCGAATATTAGGATACCGAAATTTATTTTAAGGAAAATAATTTACCGAATGATTAATTGACCGAAAACTATTTTAACGAATGTTAAATTATTCGAAAATAGTTTTAGCGAAGATTCATTTTTCCGGAAGTCCATTTTACTGAAAATTCAAATTTCAGAAGGCCTATAAAAATTACTCTTATTATTTGTTATTAAACATCTATCTGAATTAAAATAAATAATTAAATAATATGTACATATAAATAAAAAAATTGAATTCTCTTTTATTTAACTTAGTTTCCTTTTGAAAACAATCCTTATTGATGAAAAAAGTTACTTGTTCATTTAATCAATCAATAATGTATTTAACATTCATATTTAAACTGCGCAATAGGAAAAAATGAATAAAAATCTTTTAATACAAAATTTAGGATAGATTTTCTAAATTTTGTCAGTATATTCATATAATTTTTTGTTTTTAAATTCAAAATTTACTAAGGATTACAAAAGATAAATCAGTTATTTTTAATTTATTAATTTTTTTAATTTCACTGACTGAAATAGAAAGATATATTTTCACAGTATCACTTTAGCCGAATTTTTTTAATTTACTTTTATCAATGATACTTTTTGCAGGCAAAGTACTTTTTGCAAAATACTCTAAAAATATGGAAGAGATAAGGTGTTAATTGTTTCACGAAAATAGGGAAATGAATTCTTCTAAATAAAAGAAATGTAACTACTATCATAAATTACATTTAAGACGCTCTACTTTCTTAAGATTTTAGATAAAAATATTGCATTATCGAAAAAAATGAATTTTAACTAAATAGACATCAAACCAAAAAGATTTTTTTTTTTAACTAAAAATAACTTTTTTCAATATAATACACATAAACTTGGAACAAAATAGTTCAACGCTCAACTAAAAACGATGTATTTTCAACGAAATGGGATAATTTCGAAATAAAAGAGATAAATTTTCAACGAAGAAAGTATTAGTTACATTTGCAGTTTAAAAAGTTAATTTTCAACACAAAAAAACGAGTTTTCAACAAATAGTTCATTCTTCGGTCAAACAGATGAATTTTCAACCAAAACAAAAAAAAAAACATTTTTCACAAAATAGTTAAGTTTTGAACTCAAAAAGATTAGTTTTTAAACCAAAATAAAGAATTTTTAAACAAGAAATATTTTTTAGACAAATGAGAAAAAATTTTCAACCAATTAGTTGAACTTTCAAGTCAAAATTGTTAAGTTACAAAATTTTTAAATTTTCGAGCTAAAAAGACGAATTTTCTACAGAATAGATGAACGTTCGACTAAAAAATATAAATATTCAACCAAAACAGGAATATATTTACCTTTTCAAATGGTTTGACTTTACACCAAAGAGATAAATCTTTAACCAAGGCAATCAATTATTAAACTTCAAGATAAAAAGACTAATTTTCTTTCAAAAACTTGAATTTTCAAACTAAAAATATTAATTCTCGGCGAAAAATGTATTAGTCGATATTTCTATTATAGGTATAGTTCATATACATTTATTTACGTTTAAAGAAAATGACCAACTGAGTTAAAGGGTTACGTGCCGAGGAAGAAAAAATAAAGGTTAGTATTATTTTTATTAGAATTATTATTTTAATTTTTATCGGGCAGTAACCATCTTAAGCCTGTGACAATATTTTAAATTTTTATAATAATAATACTAACCTTTATTTTTTCTTTATTTTTCTTTAACGTAAATTAATGTATATTAACTATATAAGGTTTTTGTGACTTATTTTGTTGAATTTTCATTCTTTTTATCCCATCAATCAATTTGATAAGCATTATACATGTTTTATTTGTTATTAAAGATCTATCTGAATGTAAATAAACAATTTGTAAATTTTCGGATATTTGAACCTTCGGTTAAATGATTTTCGGATAACTC
>JAAAKG020137613.1:0-12862 GCA_010014905.2 Druon quercuslanigerum
TTTTCTTTAGGAATTTATGATTCTTAATTGAAAATTAATTTTTTTTTTAGTAGATAAATCATATTATTTGGATAAAAATGGATTTTTTATTAAAGGTTCAATTATAAATCTTTCAAATTAAAGAGATTTTAAATGTAAATCATGCAAATTTCAAATTTCAATTTTAACACTTATGTTTTCATAATTTCCAAAATTAAAAAGTATTTTTGTTTTGAAAATTAGCAATTTAATATTCAATAAATTTGAAGATTTGACAGTTTAAACTTTTACCATTTTAAATGTATGTGAACTATTAGAATTTCAGAAAACTTTCCAAAAAAAACAATTAATAAAAAAGTCAAGAATTCTCAATCCAAAATCAAATTTTTTACTAAAAAATATGAATTTTTAAAGAAAAAGAATAATTTACTACAAAAATGCGAGTTTTTAATAAAATTCAAGAATTATCAAACAAAAAGTTGAATTTTAAAAAAAAGTTTTTTTTTAATTTTTAAGAAATTAGTTCAAATTTAAAATTTATTTAAAAAATTTTTAGATTAAAAGATTAATTTTCAATCGAAAAACGTCAAGAATTCTCGACCAAAAAAATAAATTTTCATCTAAAAAAGATGCATGTTTAAACAAAAAGATTAATTTAATACAAAAAATATGGTACGGTTACAAAGTTGAATTTTAAAGAAAGAAAGAAATTTTTTTAAATTTGTTAAGAAAGTATTTTATCTTTAAAACCTAGTTGTTAAATTTCTAACAAAAAAATGTCGTTAACAAAAACATTATATTTCTACCAAAAAAGGGAACGAATTTTTAAAAAAATTCAAGAATTCTCAACCAGAAAATTGAATTTTCTACTAAAAAAGATGGAGTTTTAAACCAAAAGCTTAATTTACTACCAAAAAAGATGAATTTTTAATAAAATTCAAGAATTTTTAAACAAAAAGTTAAATTTTAAAGAAAGAAAGAAATTGTTTTCAATTTTTAAGGAAGCACTTCAACTTTAAAACCTATTGGTTAAATTTTGAAACAAAAAATAATAAATTTTAAACAAAAAAATTATATTTAAACCAAAAAAAACAATTATTAAAAAACTCAATTATTCTCAACCAAAAAATTGAATTTTTAAATAAAAAAGATGGATTTTCAAACCAAAAGATTAATTTACTACAAAAAATATGGTAGTACCACAAAGTTGAATTTTAAAGAAAGAAAAACATTCTTTAACAGTTTTGTAAGAAAGTACTTCATCTTTAAACCCTAGTTGTTAAACTTTTAACCAAAAAATAATAAATTTGAAAGAAAAAAATTATATTTAAACCAAAAAATCAGTTGTTAAAAAATTTGATAATTCTTGATCAAAAAATCAATTTTTTAACTAAAAAATATGAATTTTTAAACAAAAAGTCTAATTATTCCATTTTTTTTTGTTGAAAATGTATATTTTCTACATTAGAATTTTGGCAAAAAATAATCAACAACTTGGCTGAAAGTTGATCTAATTTAAAAAAAAATTTTTTTGCTTGATTGTAAATTAAAAATTTTTGTTGAAAATTCAACTAATTGGTTGTAACTTAAATTGGTAAATTACTTAATTTTTAAATTAATTTGTCTAACTGAAAATGTAAGCTCCAGGGTTAAAAATTAATTTTTTTAATCAACTACTTAGTTAAGAGTTCTACAAATTTGTAAAAAAATTTATTTTATTTGGCTGAAGATTCAAAATTTTGATTAAAAATTTAACTGTTTCGTAGAAAATTAAAATATTGACTTGAAAATTAATTTTTTTCAATTCACCAGATTGATTCAAATGTATCTATTTTTTTTTAAAATCGGTTTTTTCTTTTTCGACTGAGAATTAGTTTTTTTAAACTGAAAACGTAATTATTTCATTTTTGTTTGAAAATTTATATTTGCGGTTTGAAAAATTTAGTATTTTCTTAAAAATTCATGTATTTTATTAAAAATTTGTGTTTTTTTTTAGATAAATAATCTTGTTGGTTAAATTTTTTTTCTTCCAGAATTCTTTTATGGGATAAAAATCTTTTTTTTAAACAATTAATCTTCCTGATTGAAGTTTTAACTATTTTCTTAGAACAATCAACTATTTAGCACAAAATTGAAATATTTCCTAGAAAATGTATTTTTTGTTGAAAATTCAAATTTTCCGTAGAAAATTTGTCTTTTTGGATGCAAGTACATTTTTTTAACTGAAAATTAAACCCTTCAATTTTTGGTTGAAAATTTATATTTTCTAGATTAAACTTTTTTACAAGATTAAACTATTTGTTTAAAAACTAAAATTTTTAAAAAGTTACCTGTTTTTTTATATTATTTCAGCTTAAAAAGTAATAGGTTCATCATGAATAATTAAATAAAAAATAAGCATGAGAAAGATTTATCATTAAAAATCAGATTTTAAAAAAACGTTATCCACCACAAATAAATATTTTGATAAAAATTCGTCTGTTTGGTTAAAAAACAATTTGTTTGAAGAAAATTCATCTATTTAATTGAAAATTGAACTATTTCTTTAAAAACATTTTTCTTTATTAGGATTTTTTCAAACTAAAGATCTAATTATTCCATTTTTTGTTGTTGATAATTTATACTTTTTTACATTTATATTTTTTTTCTGAATAGTCAACAACTTGTCTGAAAGTTGAACCCTTTTGCACAAAATTTATTTTTTTTAGTTGCAAATTAAAAATATTTGTTGAAAAGTCAACTAATTGGTCATAAATTAATGTTTTGGTTGAAAATAAAACTGTTTAAAAAAAAATTAAACTGTTTACTTAAAAATTAACTTATTTCAATTCACCTTATTGTTTCAAATGTATCTATTTTTTTATATTTTTTTTCTTTTTCGACTGAAAATTTGTTTTAAACTAAAAATGTAATTATTCCATTTTTGGCTAAAAATTTATATTTTCGGTTTGAAAAATTTAGTATTTGATTAAAAATTCATGTATTTTATTAAAAATTTGTTAATTTTTTTTTTCGTCCAGAATTCTTTTATGTGATAAAAATCTTTTTTTTTAAACAATTAATCTTCCTGATTGAAAATTAAACTATTTTCTTAGAGTAATCAACTATTTACTACAAAATTTAAATATTTTCTAGAAAATGTATTTTTTGTTGAAAATTCAAATTTGCTGTAGAAAATTCGTCTTTTTGAATACAAGTAAATATTTTTAACTGAAAATTTAACTATCCCATTTTTGGAAAATTTTTTTTACATGAAACTTTTGTACAAAATTAAACTATTTCTATGAAAACTAAATTTTTGTAAAATTTATCTATTTGTTTAAATTATTTTAGATTGATCAGTAGTAGGTCCATCCTTAATAATTAAATAAAAAATATGCATGAGAAAGATTTAATAATAAAAATCAGATTTTCAAAAAACCTTATCAACCAAAAATTTTTTGTTTGAAAATTCGTCTTTTTGGTTAAAAAAAACAATTTTTTTAATAAACATTCATCTATTTGATTGAAAGTTAAACTATTTTGTTAAAAACATGGTTTTTCATTAGGCATTTTTTTTTAAAACAAAAAGTGTAATTATTCCATTTTTTTGTTGAAAATTTATATTTTCTACGTGAGAATTTTTGCAAAAAAAAATCTTTATACTTGAAAATTCATACTTTTGATTGAAAATTCAACAACTTGGATAAAAGTTGAACTAATTAGCAAAAAATTTAATTTGTTTGTTTGTTAATTAAAAATTTTTTGTTGAAAATTCAACTAATTGGTTGCAAATTAATTTTGTAAATTACTTACTTTGTAAATTAATTTTTCTAACTAAAAATGAGAGCTCCATGGTTAAGAATTATTTTTTTGAATTAACTACTTAGTTCAAAGTTGTACAAATTTGTAAAAAAAAATTTTTGTTTAGCTGAAGATTCAAAATTTTGGTTGAAAATTTAACTTTCTGTAGAAAAATAAACTATTTATTTGAAAAATGACCTTTTTTTAATTCACCTAATAGTTTCAAATCTATCTATTTTTTTTAAATTCGTTTTTTTGTTTTTCGACTTAGAATTAGTTTTTTTGACTAAAAAATAAACAATTCCATTTTTGGTTAAAAATTTATAATTGTGGTTTAAAAAATTTAGTATTTAATAAAAAATTAATGTATTTTATTTAAAATTTTGGTTTTTTTAGTTAAATAATCTTCTTGGTTAAATTTTTTTTTGTCCAGAATTCTTTTATCTGATAAAAACCTTTTTTTAACAGTTAATCTTCCTGATTGAAAATTCAACTATTTTCTTAGAAAAATTACCTATTTAGTACAAAATTGAAAAATTTGTCAGAAAATGTATTTTTTGTTGAAAATTCATCTTTTTTTATGCAAGTACATTTTTTAAACTGAAAATATAACTTTATTCTACTAATAACTTGAGAATATAGGTATTTTCTTAAAAAATTTTACGATTTTTTTCGCTTTGAAAATTAAAATTCAAAACTTTTATGAAAAAATCGCCCTTTTGTCTTAAAACTTAACAATTTAGTTTTTTGTTTAAATCTCATCTTTTTTATTAAAAATTTGAGCATTTTGTTGAAAACGCATCTATACTGATTATAAATTTATCAGTTTATTTATTTAAAATTAAAATGTATTTGGTCTAAAATATAAAATATAATCTTTTTCTTTTAAGAATTCATGATTTTTAATTGAAAATTAATTTTTTTTAGTAGAAAAATTATATTTTCTGGGCAAAAATGTATTTTTGTTTTAAAGATTCAATTATAAATCTCTAAAATTAAAGAAATTTTAAATATAAATCATGTAAATTTAAGAGTTTTCAATTGGAAAACTTAAATTTTCATAATTTCCAAAATTAAAAAGTCTTTTAATTTTAAAAATCAGCAATTTAATATTTTACAATTTTGAAGATTTAACAGTTTAAACTTTTACCATTTTAAATGTATGTGAATTATTAAAATTCCATAAAACTTTTTAATTTTTAAATATTTTTTATTTAAAGTTCTTCAACTTTGAATAGTTGCAATTGAAGATTTTTGAACAGTTTAAATTTTTATAATTACAATTGAAAAAATAAAATTAAAAAAATTCAAGAATTCTCAACCAGAAAATTTAATTTTCAACTAAAAAAGATAGATTTTCAAACAAAAAGCTTAATTTACTACCAAAAAAGATGAACTTTTAATAAAATCCAAGAATTTTTAAACAAAAAGTTGAATTCAACTTCAAAACCTATTTGTTAAATTTTTAACCAAAAAATAATAAATTTTAAACAAAAAAATTATATTTAGACCAAAAAAACAATTAATAAAAAATTCAAGAATTCTCAATCAAAAATAACATTTTTAACTAAAAGAGGTGAATTTTTAAACGAAAATATTAATATACTACAAAAATGAAGGTTTTTAATAAAATTGAAGAATTATGAACCAAATAGTTGAATTTTGAAAAAAGTTTTTTTTCAATTTTTAAGAAATTAGTTCAACATTAAAATTCATTTAAAAAAATTTTAGATAAAAAGATTAATTTTCAGTCGAAAAACGTTAAAAATTCTCGACCAAAAAAATAAATTTTCAACTCAAAAAAAGCATTTTTAAACAAAAGGATTAATTTACTACAAAAAATATGGTAGTGTTACAAAGTTGAATTTTAAAGAGAGAAAGACATTTTTTAAATTGTTTAAGAAAGTATTTTATTTTTAAAACCTAGTTGTTAAATTTCTAACAAAAAAATTTTGTGAACAAAAACATTATATTTCTACCAAAAAAAGGAACGAATTTTTAATAAAATTCAAATTTTTTCTAAACAAAAAGTTGAATTTTAAAGAAAGAAAAAATTGTTTTCAATTTTTAAGAAAGCAATTCAACTTCAAAACCTATTGATTAAATTTTTAACCAAAAAATAATAAATTTTTAACAAAAAAATTATATTTTGACCAAAAAAAAAAATAATTCAAAAATTCAAGAATTCTCAATGAAAAAATCAAATTTTAAACTAAAAAAGATACTTTTTTAAACAAAAAGAATAATTTACTACAAAAAATATGGTAGTACCACAAAGTTGAATTTTAAAGAAAGAAATTTTATTTAAACCAAAAAAAAAACAGTATTAAAAAATTTGAGAATTCTTGATCAAAAAATCAAATTTTTAACTAAAAAAGATGAATTTTTAAACAAAAAGTCTAATTATTCCATTTTTTTAATGAAAATTTACATTTTCTACGTGATAATTTTGTCAAAAAATAATCTTCTTACTTGAAAATTCATATTTTTGAATGAAAAATCAACAACTTGGCTGAAAGTTGAATTAATTTGAAAAAAATTTAGTTTGTTTGTTTGTAAATTAAACATTTTTGTTGAAAATTTAACTAATTCGTTGTAAATTAACTTTGTAAATTACTTAGTAATTTTTTTTTCTAACTAAAAATGAGAGCCCCATGGTTAAAAATTAATTTTTTTTAATTAACTGCTTAGTGCAAAGTAAAAAGATTTGTTTAGTTTGGCTGAAGATTCAAAATTTTGGTTAAAAATTTAACTGTTTTGTAGAAAATTAAACTATTTACTTGAAAATTAATTTTTTTCGATTCACCTGATTGTTTCAAATGTATCTATTTTTTAAAAAAATCGTTTTTTTTGTTTTTCGTCTGAGAATTATTTTTTTTTTAACTGAAAATTTAACAATTCCATTTTTGGCTCATAATTTATATTTGGGGTTTAAAAAATTTAGTATTTGGTAAAAAAATTTATGTATTTTATTAAAAATTTGTGTTTTATTAGATAAATAATCTTCTTGGTAAAATTTTTTTTTCCAGAATTCTTTAATGTGATAAAAAACATTTTTTTAAATATTTAATCATCCTGATTAAAAATTCAACTATTTTCGTAGAACAATCAAATATTTAGTGCAACATTGAAATATTTCCTGAAAAATGTATTTTTCGTTGAAAATTTAAATTTTTTATAGAAAACTCATCTTTTTGGATGCAAGTACATTTTTTAATTTGAAAATTTAAATATTTCATTTTTGGTTAAAAACCTTTATATTTTAGTTAAAAATTCTACTATTCAGTTAAAAATTGATGTATTTTTTAAAAAATTTTAAGATTTTTTTTCGCTTTGAAAATTAAAATTCAAAAGATTTTCTGAAAAAATCGCCCTTTTGTCTTAAAAACTTAATTATTTAGTTTTTGATTTAACTCTCATATTTTTTATTTAAAATTCAAATGTATTTTGTCTGAAATATAAAATATAATCTTTTTCTTAAAGAATTTATGATTTTTAATTGACAATTAATTTTTTTTTTAGCAGAAAAATCATATTTTCTGGATAAAAATGGATTTTTCTATCAAAGATTCAATTATAAATCTTTCAAATTAAAGAGATTTTAAATGTAAATCATGTAAATTTCAAATTTCAATTTTAAAACTTAAATTTTCATAATTTCCAAAATTAAAAAGTATTTCTTTTTTTGGAAATTAGCAATTTAATATTCTAAAATTTTGAAGATTTAACAGTTTAAACTTTTACCATTTTAAATGTATGTGAATGATTAAAAATTCAGAAATTTTGTATTTTAAATGATCTAAATGAAAAACTTTTCATTTTTAAAGATTTTTTATTTAAAGTTCTGCAACTTTGAGGAGTTACAATTAAAGATTCTTAAATTTTGAAAATTTAGAATTATAAATTGTTCAATTTTAACTTTAACTTTTAAAATTTACTATTGAAACTTTGTTGAAGATTTGTTAAAAATTAGAAGAAATGTTTCAAAATATTGTAATTATTAAACAAAAAGAAGGAATAGACTCCAATTTGAGAACAAATTAAACGTCTCTGAAGTTATTTTTTGAATTTTTTTAAATAAACAATAATTGTTTAGATAATGGCATAATTAAAAACATTCCAAACAATGACCATCTATTACATTTTAATCAGAAAATACTATTATTTTCAAACTTTTTTGGGAATCAATACTTGTTTAAATAAATTGAATTTATTTATACGGCAGATTTTGTTAAAAATTAATAATAATACGTAAAAATGTAGTTTTTTGGTCATATTTTGGGCGCTGAAAATTCAGAATTAAATTTTAAAGAAATATGTGGCCTGAAGTTTTTTGAAATTTTTTTTTTTATGATTAAAAATTTTGAATTAAAGTTTTACCTATTTCATTTTTTATTTCTAAGTAATATTTGACCGATTCCATACACTTTTTTAAAAATATTACATAAAAAATACCTGACATGGATATTTTTTTAAATAAAAATTGCGTTTGAAATATATTATTTATTAATTTCAATTAATTCAACTAAAGAACCTCTTTTTGTCCATAAATTTTTCAAATTTAGTGCAAATCAAATGAAGAATCGCTGCCAATCCCCACAAAATCATTTTAATTGACTTACTTGTTTATAACAAATTCAATAAATTTTTTAACATTTGTATCACTATTGGTAATCTTTTATAGATAGTTTGTTTCACGTTTCTAGGTATTTTTGATTAAATCAAAGAATTGTTTAAAAACCGGTATACTTCCAAAGTCACTTTTTTCATTTTTGTTATTAAATAAACTAAAATGAAAAAATCGGTTATGAGCGTTCGATACGAAATTCTATTAGCTTTCATTTAAAAAAAAGTTAAAATCGAATAATAATAGTTTTTTGCCCCACTGTTACACAGTGCGCTGCAGGGGGTTGAGGTGGGGGTGGGTTCCAAATAAAATTTGTGATTATTGTTTTATTTCGCGAACCCTCCTATTCAGTCCCTAAAACGTTTGGCACATTTCGTTGAAACCCTGGAGCAGAGTTTAATTTTTCTAAAATCCATAAATGGGGGGGGGGGGTTATTGAGAAAAAAAGTGAAAATATCTAGTCAATAGAAACTAGTTACCTCCCAATCCGATCACTGATTGGGGATGGAAGCTGATGCAGTTTTGCGACTCGCAGGCGGATATTTCCGTTTAGGATGATGCTGATATTCCCTCCTCGAATGAGGCCGCGTCCGTGGAACTTCCGCCAAGTTTCAGAGTCCAGCACTCGAACGACCCGAAGTGCAACCCTTCGACTTTCTACAAGTGCGATGGAGCACCATGCCGGAAACAACGTGTTCTATGCAAATGTTGCATTCTGGCTCGAGCTCACTTCCATCCTAAAAACGGTCTCGACCGAAAAACGAAACAAATGCTGCTGAGTAGACCACTGGGGGAAATATATTATGCCTCGGAAACATTTATACGAGAGAGAGCCAAACATCTCGTTTTTTTTCCGAGCAAAGAGCTTCACGAAGTCCAGTGCTGTACTAAATATTTAAATACTAAAACACTAATAATTCCATAGTCAAATCTATATTATACAACTTAATTACATTGACTAAGTAAAGCTCTCCACGTGGGCTTATTAGTATCCAAGATATTTTGTTTCTGTCCAGACATACAACTCCCGAATGCTGAACCACATTTTTACAATTTTTTTCCTCCTCCTCTTTGGCTGATTTAATCGCTTTTAATCCTTCAACGTTTGTTGAAAAATTAATTGATTAAAACAAAAAGAATTCATATTATCGCCTGCATTACTGCTCATTGCCTCTATGTGCAATCAATAATATTTCATTTTTGCATTAGAAATAACTCCTCATTCTCCTTCTCCTCCTCCTCATTATCTTCCTCCTCCTCCTCTTCTCCTCCTCCTGCTCCTCCTCCTCCTCCTCCTTACTCTACTCATCATCATCATCCTGCTCCTCCTCCTCCTGCTCCTCCTCCTTCTGCCCCTCCTCCTCCTCCTCCTCCTCCTTAGTTGAAAATTCAATTTTCTGGTGTAGAATTCTTGAATTTTTTTAAAAATTCGTTCTTTTTTTTGGTAGAAATATAATCTATTTGTTATAACAAAATTTTTGTCATAAATTTAGCAACTAGGATTTAAAGATAAAATACTTTCTTAAAAAATTAAGAAAAATGTCTTTCTTTCTTTAAAATTCAACTTTGTGGCACTACCATATTTTTTCTAGTAAAATAATCTTTTTGTTTTAAAATTCATCATTTTTAGTTTAAAATTTGATTTTTTGATTCAGAATTCCTGAATTTTTTAACAGTTCAATTAAAACCAAGTACTTTCTTTCTATAAAATTCAACTTTTGGTTTAAAAATTCTTGAATTTTATTAAAAATTCATCTTTATTTGGTAGTAAATTAATCTTTTGGTTTAAAAATCCATATTTTTAGTTGAAAATACAATTTTTTAATTGAGAGTTCTTGAATTTTTTAACAATTCTTTTTTTTTGGTTTAAATATAATTTTTTTCTTTAAAATTTATTATTTTTCGGTTAAAAATTTTAAAACTAGGTTTTAAAGTTGAAGCCCTTTCTTATAAATTGAAAATAATGTCTTTCTTTCTTTAAAATTCAACTTTTCGTTTAAAAATTCTTGAGTTTTATTAAAAATTCATCTTTTTTGGTAGTAAATTAAGCTTTTTGTGTAAAAATCTATCGATTTTAGTTGAAAATTCAATTTTCTGGTTGATAATTCTTGAATTTAAAAAAAATGTTCCTTTTTTTGGTAGAAATATAATTTTTTTTGCTTAAAATTTATTGATTTTTTGTTAAAAATGTAATAACTATGTTTTAAAGTTGAAGTGCTTAATGAAAAATTGAAAACAATGCCTTTATTTCTTAAAAATTCGACTTTTTTTTTAAAAAGTCATCTTTTTTGGTCGTAAATTAATATTTTGGTTTAAAAATCCATATTTTTTAGTTGGAAATACAATTTATTAATTGAGAATTCTTGAATTATTTAATAATTGTTTTTTTTTGTTTAAGTATAATTTTTTTTTGTAAAATTTATTAATTTTCGGTTAAAAATTTAATAACTATGTTTTAAAGTTTAAGTGCTTTATGAAAAATTGAAAACAATGCTTTTATTTTTATTAAATTCAACTTTTCATTTTAAAATTTATCTTTTTTGGTCGTAAATTAATCTTTTGGTTTAAAAATCCATATTTTTTAGTTGGAAATACAATTTTTTAATTTAAATTCTTTAATTTGTTAATAATTGTTTTTTTTCGGTTTTAATATAATTTTTGTTTATAAAATTTATTATTTTTTGGTTAAAAATTTTAAAACTAGGTTTTAAAGTTGAAGTGCTTTCTGATAAATTGAAAGCAATGTTTTTCTTTCTTTAAAATTTAACTTTTCGTTTAAAATTTCTTGAATTTTATTAAAAATTTGTCTTTTTTGTAGAAAATAAAGCTTTTAGTTTAAAGCTCCATCTTTTTTAGTTGAAAATTCAATTTTCTAGTTGAGAATTCTAGATTTTTTTCAAAATTTGTTACTTTTTTTTGGTAGAAATATAATCTTTTTGTTACAATTTTTTTGTTAAAAATTTAGCAACTAGGTTTTAAAGATGAAATACTTTCTTCAAAAATTTAAAAAATGTCTTTCTTTCTTAAAAATTCAACTTTGTGGTCGAGTTTTCTTGAATTTTATTAAAAATTCATATTTTTGGTAGTAAATTAATCTTTTTGTTTAAAAATTCGTCTTTTTTAGTTGAAAATTTAATTTTGCCGTTTAGAATTCTTAAAGTTTTTCGGTTGAAAATTAATCTATTTATTTAATTTAAACTAATTTCTTCAAGATTAAAAAAAAATCTTTCTTTAAAATTCAACTTTTTGTTTGAGAATTCTTGAATTTGCATAAAAATTCGACTTTTGGTTGTTCACTCATCTTTTTGTATAAAAATTAATCGTTTTTAGTTAAAAATTCAATTTTTTGTTTGAGAATTTTTTATTTTTTTTTTAAATTCGTTTCTTTTTTGATAGAAATATAATATTTTTGTTAAAATTTTTTGTTAGTAATTTAGCAGCTACGTTTTAAAGATGAAATACTTGCTTTAAAATTAAAAAAAAAATATCTTTCTTTCTTGAATTCTTGAATTTGATTCAAATTCATCTTCTTCGGTGGTAAATTAATCTTTTTGTATCAAAATTCATCGTTTTTAGTTAAAAATTCCATTTTTTTGTTTAAGATTTCTTGAAGTTTTTCGGTTGAAAATTAGTCTTTTTATCTAAAAATGTTAAAAAGAATTTTTAATATTTATTTATAATATTTAATTTTTGTATTAAAAGTACCTCCTCATTCTCCTTCTCCTCCTCCTCCTCATTCTCCACCTCCTCTTCTCCTCGTCATCCTCCTCCTTCTCCACCTCCTCCTCATGATCTTCCTCATTCTTATCTACCTCATTCTTGATCTGTTCCTCATTTATCTTCTCTTCTCATTTTTTTTCTCTTCTGTTAGTTTGGTAACGAGTAGAGTGGAGGGGTCCCAGTCAAAGTAACGTTAAACGTATATTAACCTTTTAGAATTCAGAGAATTTTTTTCTAAAAGTACACATGGTAACATTTTTAGTAACTTTCTAGGCTATGCATTTTTTCGGTAGAAAATTAATCTTTTTCTTTAAAGATTGATGTTTTCAGTTAAAAATTCAACTTTTGGTTAAAATTCTTGAATTTTATTAAAAATTCGCATTTTTGTAGTAAATTAATCTTTTTGTTTAAAAATTCATCTTTTTTAGTTAGAAATTTGATTTTGTTTAAAATTTTGTTTAAAATAAATTTTTTTTTAATTTTTTATTTATGTTAAAAATTTTGAAACTAGGTTTTAAAGTTAAAGTGCTTTCTTATAAATTGAGAACAATGTCTTTTTTTTCTTTAAAATTCAACTTTTCTTTTAAAAATTCTTGTAAATTAACCTCTTTGTTTAAAATTCATTATTTTTAGTTAGTTGAAGTTTTTTTGTTATAAATTGAACAACTAGGTTTTAAAGATGAAATACTTTTTTTTTTAATTTTTTAAATTTATTTTTTTCTTAAAAATTGAACTTTGTGGTACTACCATATT
>JAAAKG020137614.1:0-12861 GCA_010014905.2 Druon quercuslanigerum
AATATATACTAATGTATGTCAAATAAATAATGTATGTTAAAATTTGGAGAATTTTATAATCATTGTAAGTAAAATTCATTTGATTTTGATAACAAATAAAAACGTTCTGTAAAAAATTTCAAAAATAATTTTATTTATGAAATAAAATGTAAAACAGCTTCAAGATTTCTCAAGCTTTTGATATAAAATATTAAGAGTTTTTAATGATAATATATTGCAATATAATAAAAGAATTTTTAAATTCTAAAAGTTCATAGAATAATTCTTTAATGTAGAGCATTGAAAATAATAACTTAGACTGATATTTTTGAAATAGTTTATAAAATTTAAAAGTTCTAAATTTTACGGTCTATTTGCATTTCATTTTAAATTGTTCAATTGAGAAATGTTACTAATTTACATTTTTATGTCTAAATTATTTAGCATTTAAATACACTTTTTATTACTTCAAATGGAGAAATGTTTAGGTTTAGAGATAAAATTTTTAAATTATATTCAGCATGAAAAATGTTTGCGAAACGGAACATGACTTGCAATTTTTTTCGATTTGAGCATTCACCCTGTGTGCAAATCTTTTTTAATTAAAAATTTTCACTAAGAATTATAAACAATTCATAATTAAATATAACATAAGTTATTCAAAACGAACCGATTTAAAATTAATAAGCTGATATTTTTACTTTTTCATGACGGAGGAATTCTCGTCCTAACATTCTATCTGTATTGATATGAAAATCTGGAGAAACTACGTGAAATAATATTGTGGTATCTTGTAAAGTTAATTTTAATGTACCTATAGTTCAGATTTTGTCTGGCGTAATACCTGTAATATCTATAAAATTATTGTCTGTGATTAGTAGATCACCATCTGATGAAACTAATTTGATTATGTTGACATCGACTCCTGTTTCTTTGGTATCATTAAAGTTCTGATGCTCATTTGACGCTCGTCCTTGGTCTCGCCCGATGCTGAGTCTGAATAGCGAGTGGAATTATAGCTTAAAGTCTCATTGTTAAAGAGACCGGAGATTGTGAACAATGTGGAGTGTTTGATCCTCCACAGGAACGTTTAGGACAAGGGTTATGATTAGGATATCCATTACCTTGTGCGCATTAGGAAAATAAGGATAAGGTTGGTATGGCATATAAGGATACTCATAAGGTGGAACATAGTTATTTTAAAAGCTTGATCCTTCTGGCGAAAAAAACATAACGAGGCTGATAGTTTTTTGAATCGTGATAACAATTTGTAAAATGAGGATTTAATTGTTGCTTTGCTTCGTATTCGAGTGCTACTTTTAAAGCATCTTCTACTTTTGAAGGATCATGTGTCTCTACTAAACTTGAAATGCTATCTGGTAAACCGCGTATAAATGCTTCTAGAGCACAATCATTCAATGGAGCTAAAAGTTTTTCTACATTGGGGTATTTATCTTCGAGTACGTCTTGCGCTCCTGATTTTAATGAGTCACGCGATCAAATAATTCACTGACATTCTATTCTCGTCTCATTCTAACAGTGGAAATTTCAGGCACATATCACGCGTAAGTTTTTCGGGGGGCAAAACGTTGTTTTTATTTTTTGACTAAATGCTTAATTGTTGCAAAACTTTTTTCGTGATTACTATCTCGTGCTGCGCCTTTTTGTCAGGCCAATGCGGCTTTAAGGTACTGTGTTTCACAATTAGCTGGTACCGATGATTCTCCGTTTATAATGTCTTAAATGAAATAAAAATCGGGCATGTTTTTCCCGCCGTAATAAGGGATATTCTTGATTTCTTGGTGTACAGCAAAACACTCTGTAATGGATGACATCGCGGCTTCACTGAGTGTGTTATTGATATATCCCGGAAATCGAGTTCGATTTGGATCATTAAGCATTTCGTAAAAGATCGCAATTATTTCGTGATCTCTATTTTAGAATGCAAGTGAGTGTCTAAGAATAGGGAAAATTGGTCAGATACAGAATGTTTAATCCAGAGAACAATTGTAGAAAAGGAATTTTTGTTTGTTGAATTGTTCAGTAGCAAAAGATGGTAATCGCTAGATGGTCTTACTTCTAGTGTCGATTCCTTAAATAACGAATGGAAAAATATTTCCTGTGTCTATTAATTGAAGTTTTTGATTTTAAGTTAATTTGTGAATTGATTAAGACCAAATAAAAGGATTTAAGTTAAATTTTTTTTTAAATTTTCTGAATTAATTGGGTTCTACCCTTTTTATTCCCTTTATTTTGAATTTGCTCACTGTTGTGATTTAATCAAGTAATTTCGAGTATAAATAATGAATGGCCGATGAAAGAGGTATCTTAAAATTACACCGAAGTCAAATTTATTTAATAAAAACACTGAATTTAAACGGGAGTGACGATCCTACCACTGACACGAAATCAGTTGCCACGTCCCGAACAAAAGGTGAAGGTAGTTTGGTAATGGGATATGTAAGGAAAGTTGAGGCCTGATTAGGTCAGGGTGGTAAAGCCTGACAATTATTTAATGTGGGATCGTTGTCAGTTGTCAATTCTGTGGGGATTGTGTGTTCTGCAAACTCCAAAATATAACTATTTTCATAAGATACAGGTATGTTGATTAGAATCCGAGAATAGAAAATTAGGCTACAATGTAGTAATCATAATAAGCGTTTATAATTACTTCACTGTAACCTAATTTTCTATTATTTGATTCTAATCAGCATACCTGTACGCACGACATCCGACGAGCAATCGTAATTTTTTTGTTCCCTGTGCGCCAAAGCAGAAAACGTTAATAAGCTTAAAATTGACTTCGTGAGCGTAGAGAAAATTAAAATGACAGAAAAGCTAAATATTATAATTTTTATTCTACTAAATCATATTCTTTTCTAAAAGTAGATGGTTTATAAAAACTTTAGTAAGGGAACTGCTTTCTACTATCGATAGATGAAGAAACTTTTTATTTTACATGAACACTATAGAATTGTTATTAATATATGGCAATCATCATGCATTTTGATTTAAAAGATCATATTTATTAGTAAAAATATTGCATCTTCCTCGAATAAAAATGCAACTGTTTTGCTAAAAAAGAAACTATTTTCTAAAAAATTGAGTTTTTGATTAAAATTCGTATTTTTGTGTTGAAAAGTTAACTAAAATCTTTTCGGATGAAAATGCAAATCTTTTTTTGAGAATTTGTCTTTCTCATTTAAAAGTTCATCAGTTTCAGAAAAATTCTCATTTCTGTGGGATTTTAAATAAGGATTTCAAGATTAGCGTAAAAATTTCTGTTTATTCAGATAACACAAACGGTTATAAAATAATAAGATGAGAAACAGAATAAATGAGTAAACATGTCTTAATCGTGTTAGTTTCGTCACAAGACTGCTCTTCCAGCAAGATCATGATTCACCAAAAGCTAGGATGTTTATACTTCATGTATCGTATTATGGTCGACATGTTGTTATGAATTATTGCACATACACTTTCTAAAAATCTACGGTACGTTATAGGCTCTAACTTGAATTCGAGCTTAAGCTAAACATTGATAATTTGGATACTACACTCGGCTACCCTGTGTTAAGATCTGGCCTCAGATGTTGTCATCGTTATCGCTTTCTTATGATTCAATACTGAAGCCGTCGATCCATGGTTTCATATGGTCTGCGGATAATGTTTTGAGGTTCGTAGCTTCATGTTCGCCAACCTTTTCGACTCCGTAGGGTTCGTTACGTATGACTCTAGTAATGCGATATGGACCGTGAAACTCATCATGAAACTTAAGCTTGCCTCCACGTTGTGTTCTTAGAATCGCTACCAAATCATCATACATATACTTGCTGGTTACTTTTCTTTTCTCATCGTAGGACTTTTTATTTTCTGCTTGAATTCTAGATATATTCTCTTTTGCTTCTATCCTAATTTCATTTGGTTTTCTTGAAACATTGCAATCCACTCGTTCTCGACAATTTGTCATATCTGAAAATTTTCTTTCATTTTCATGTGCGTTCCGAAGAGCACATTAAACGGCGTTGTTCCGGTACTTCTACTTTCAGTTGCATTTAAATATTTTTGAGCAACATCTTAGTGTTTTTACCTTCTCCAGGTTTTGGTACTGACAGATTCGTTAAAAGTGGTATAAGCCTTCTATTGACCCTTTTCACGTGTCCATTTCCGCGCAGCACAGCTGTGGTAACACGTGCATGAGTGATCCCCTCTTACTTACAGTAGGCTTTGAACTCGTGCGATGTAAAGGCCGTTCCTCTATCTAAAATAAATCGCCGAGGATTTCCAAAAATCGCTGACTGCTTTTTTCAACATTGAACAACTCTGGCGGTACTTGTAGATTTTTTTGCATAGAGCCATTCGAACTTTGTAAAAGCATCTTTCACAGAAAAAATATAATTGTAGCTTTTCTTCGTAGACGGAAGGGGATCGAGGTGATCCACGTGAAAAGCACCCATCTTTTTCCTCATTTTTAGCCATAGTTAGTAGGTTTAGTAATTTTTTGTCTTGACGCTGAGCTGTTTTTAACCTAGCAATAATACTGTCTTCGCAATCTTCAATCAGCATAACTTCTGGCAATGGATTTGGGCTTAAAGCGTCGACATGTGCCATTTATCGGCCTGGTCGGTGCTCTTAGGTACATTTGAAAGGCGCGAGGAAAAGTGGCCATCTATGCACTCGCAAACAAAGGTTCTTTTTATTCATGGTCATCGTAAAAGCTTTACCATCTGTCACAATCTTAAATTTTATGTCCTAAAGATAAACTCTAAATTTTTCTAATGCTTTTATAATCGCAAGGACTTCAAGTCAAGTCAAGGTTTTCCTACTCACATAATATACTGGGTGAAACGCATTATCATCTTTATCTCGCTGCATTAATATCGCTTTGTATCCGTGCTTTAATACATCTGCATGCAATTTTGTTTCCGCTACTGCTATGTAGAGTTTCAAAACAGGTTAACTAAATAACGATATTTTCAGTGGCTGCAACGCTTTTTGTTCAAACTTGACAAAAATACCCACTTAGGCCCAAAAAAGTTCTTCTGGGTTCGATTACATGTCCAAGATATTCAATTTTTGGTTGTAGAAAACGACACTTACCCCAATTGAGTATCAATCTAAATTTACTTGCTCTGTCTAATACAATCTTAAGATTTTTCACGCCTGTCTCGTAATCCGAAAAACGTAAAATCAAATCATCCATATATGTCAATACAATTTTTTTCGAAATCAAATCTCTAAATGTCGCATTCACATATCTTTAAACTACAATGAAAGCAGTATATTTCCGACTTTTTTCTACTACGTCAAAGTGAAAAAATCCATTTTTCAAATCTAGCGTAATAAAAACTCACGAACCCTGCAAAGAATCTAGTTGATCTTCTATAAGAGGGAGTTTATTCTGGAATTATTCTGGAATCTTTTTTAGATGAAATTGTAGCTTTTTTGAAGGTTTTATTTCCACAATTAATTCCACAAATTGTTCGTTTGAAAATTAAATTTTTTTTCTCGGAAGTTTGTCTTGTTCATCCTAAAACTCACCTGCTTTAGCAGAAATTGAATCTTTCATTCTATAAAAAATAAATTTTTTGGTTGAAAATTCAACAATTTTGTTAAAAAGTCAAGCTATAATTTTGCTGCTTAGTTAAGCATTAAAACTACTTCGAAGAAAATTGACTTACGATTTAAATGTAATATTTGAAATTTAGAATGAGAACTAAAATTCTTTCTGGATGAAAATTTGTCTATTTTTTTAAAAATGTTTTTTTTTCTTTTTATTTAAAAATTTATATGTTTAAAGATAAATTTCATCTTTCATGGATAAAAATGCAACTATTTGGTAGAGAATTCAACTTATTTTTTACAAATCGCTGAGTCCCCTTTCGTTTCCTTCTTAAAAACTATAAAAAAAACAGCAAGATCATCTATTAAATTCTTCAAATTCGGAATCTACGTTAAAATTTTTATTAGAAATTTGCAATAATTTTTTTAACGTTAAAAATTTAAAAAAATGGCATTAATTTCTGCTGAAGCAGACATCAAGAACATCCATAATAACTCAAATAGTATGTTGCGCGCGAAGTTTAAAAATAAAATTTAAAGTTAGAAAATAAATGGAAATAAATATATTTAATAATTAAATTAACGTAAAAAAAGAAGCCAACATTTTAAAGTAGCTAGTAGATTGTGAAAATTTGGTTAGAGTCGCTGAATTTTTACGCAGTGAGTACAAACATCAACAAAAATCTCGTCTCGTAACTTCAAGTACACTGCTTGACTGCTCTCACTTGCATTGCAGCGTTTTTGTCTGAGGTTTCCACTGCGTGGCGCTAGTATCGAGACAAAATTCTTGAAGTTACCAACGGAACGCTTATTAACGGCTACTAAAAGAAGATACACTTGAATTCTTTAAAAGTACTTTGTAGAGGCTCTTTTCGATTCCTTTGGTCTGCCAGGGATTGTTCAAGGTTGTTTTTTCACTTTCAGAACATTTTTGATCACGATGGGCAGGTATGTATGTACGAGTTAGGGTTAGTTTTTTGGGAAAAGTAAAATATTTCGTCAGAGAGCCAAAAAAAGCAAAAAGTCTCCCCTAATCGTTCAACTCATTATAATAATTTTTAGTCAGTTTTCATAGGTGGTGGCGCTGAGAGGATGCCGTGCTAGCGCCGCCATCAGCAAAACAAATTTGGCGTATTCCATTTTTTAATTTACCTTTTTGATGGCGCTGAGTGGGCGAACCTTATTAAAAACACTTGTGTCGCTTAAATTTATTTCTTCATAAGAAACTGTGGTTTTATGTATTTTTATATTTATAATTGACATTTTTAAATACAAACTAAAATATTATTATTATATTATATAAAATTTATCTGTATACAATGTCTGAATATAAAAAATAGTTCAAAAGTTCTGTTTGTAGTACAAAACAATTAGGTTTAACAAAAATCTAAGCAAATCGTTTTATTCTCAACAGATAATTCCATTTTTAAGCAAAAAGAGTGGTTTTTACATTTAAAAATTGGATACTTCAATTTTCAGTTAAAAGATTAATTTTCAACACAAAAAAGCCCAAGAGTTTAAATAAAATTGTTCAATTCACACAAAACATGTTAACCGAATACCTGAGCTTTTCACAAAAAATAATTGAATTTTTGAATTTAATTAGGAATAATTGAATTGAATAATTGAATTTTCAAGCCAAAAATTATGTTTTTTGTAAAGTATTTCTTATTTTTGTTGACAATTGACCTGATTGGTTGAAATTTGAACTGCCTTCTTAAAAATTGTTATATTTTGTTAAAACTTCGTCTGCTTCGGTAAAAAATGTATTATTTTTTGATATTTTATAGGTTTTTTAATATCTGCATTGCATTAAATTTCACAGGTTTTATGATTTCGATTGAAAATTGAACTATTTTTTAGAAATTACTCCTTTAATAGTTGAAAATTTGTTCGTAAATTATTATTTTTATTTTAATATTCAACTATTTGGAACTTTTTGGTTCAAGTTTCATCATTTGAGTTAAAAATGCAAACTTATTGTTAATAATTAATGCTTTTGGCTTAAAAAGATCCATTAGTCTCTAGTTTATCATAAAAATAAATTTTTATATAAAATAGAATAAAATAAAATAAAATAAAGATATGGTTTGGAAATTTACTTTTAATGTTTTGATGTTAGAAATTTCTTGAGTTATCGAATGTAAAAGTCATTAGCACCACACTAGCGAGCGGCGCCTTCTCAAGTAGTAATGCCTTTCTTTGGTCAGCCATGTCCTTAAATACAGTATGATAAGTTGGACATTCAGAAAATAAATTGTGTTTACATCAATTATACCAATTATATTATATCAAGCACTCAAATTCCTAATATTATTTCAATCTGCAGAATTATTCAAATTTCGTAAATAAACAAATTTTTAACATATGTTCCAAATTTATAAAATTTTTTAAAATTTCTAAAAGTTTCAAAGTTTTTGAAATGAATAAAAGTTCTGAAACGTACCCTTTTTATAACATTTTTAAAATGTTTAAAATCGCAATAACGTCTTAATTTTTTCAAATCAGTAAAATAGCCAGATTTCTGGAAGTTTTTAAAATTTCCCAAATGTCTAAAGTATCTAAAAGCAAAAATTTTTTTAGTACCTAAGATTTGATTAAATAGAAAAATATCTTAACAGATCAAAATTTGTTCAAGTTTAACAATTTCCAAAATTTCTAAAATTATAAAAACTTTTAACATTTTCGAAATTTCTAAACTAATAAAATTTCTCATATAAGCAACATGTCTCATAAATCTACAATCTCCAAAATTATTAAAATTTGTTAAATCATAAAAATATCTAAAATGTTCAAAGTTTTTTAAAATATAAAAATTTCCTAAATGTAATAAAATTAACCAAACACTTAACTTTTGCTATAAGGGCGAAAAAACTTTAATCATCAAGATTTCTAAAATGTTCTGGATTTCTAAAAATATCAATTTTTCTTATATTATCAACATTTCCTAACTTTTTTAAATTTACACTGTTCTCAAAATTTATTTAATTTTCAGTTTATAAATTATTAAATATTCTACAATTATTTTTTATTTTTAATTAATTTTATAATTTTGAAACATTTTTAAAATTTTGATGATTTAATACATTTTGAACATTCAATATATTATTATATTTGATGATGATGAAAAATGAATAATTTTAGAAATTTTCTGTAGCACAGATTTTTTTGTGAGAGGTTCAGAAGAGAATGGCAGAAATTATTCGTGTGTCCATAAAAATAGACTTTCTGACGAAATTTTTTTTGTCAGGATGTCTGAGTTATCATAATCTATTTAAGCACATGTCTGACCAAAGAAGGTCACTACTACTTGTGAAGCCGCCTTTCACGAATAAGGTGCTAATGACTTTTTTTATTCAATAACTCACACAATTTCAAAGTCCAAATATGAGCAGTGAAAAATACCAGGTGCCTTTCCATTCTTCATTATTTCTAACACATTGAATATTTCTTCCCTTGTTATGTCCTATTCCCCTTTCTCCTCCTAAACCTCATCTCCCTCTATATTTCCGTCTAAGATAAACCATCCCAACTCCTCCAAGCTCTTTAACAACTTCCATTCCTCCCCAGTCAGTACCTTATCTTTTTATTTTCTTCCTCTCTCTTCCTCTATCTCCTGTTGTCACATTCAAACCCCATCATTATTACAACATGCCATTGTATCAAATTTCTCATGAATTCTCTATTCTTTCTCTGCAATCCTGCTATATTCCAGTCACATATCCTCCATTCGTCCTTAGATTCGTTTTTTGTCTCCTTTTGCCTCCTACTATTTTTTATATTTCTATCTTCCCACTCGTTCCTCTCCTAATTACCAAGCAACTTACTTCTTACTAACTCTTCCCTTATTTCTTTCCTCTTCCGCTATTTTCGATAAATTGTACTGCCATGTAAAATCATCCTCTATTCTCTACGAGTTTCCATACAACATCCTCTTCTTCATGATCACTTCGATCTTGTGTTCCCATTACTTTAGTTTCACCAGTACCATTCGCTCACCTCTTTGCTCTTCCCTTCCTATACTTCTCACTTCCTCTATCTCTACTTTAGCATCAATCCTCTTTATAACTTATTGTATTTCTTTCTACAGCTTCTTCCCCTCTAATCTTATACCCGTTATCAGTATGTTTCTTATTATTTATTCACTCTCTTTCTTTTCTATTCTTTGTTCTATTTTGCTAACTCTGTCCTTCTCCGTATTCCCCCTCTCGCCCCCACCAAGACCCCGGTTCGAGCTTCCTATCTTCCTTATCCTCCCTTGCATCTCCTCTATCTTTTTATTGTTATCCTCCTGCTTCTCTAGTTTTTGCTAAAATGACTGCATCCTCTTTTCTAACTGTTCCCTAAATTCTACCCTTTTTTTCATTTATTTCTTAAGTTCAGCCAGTTCCCGCCTAATTTCTTTCCTTAATTCCTTCCACCTTTTTTTACTGCTTTTCTTCATAAATGCCCGTTACTTCTATCATGACATTATGAATTTATTTTAGTCGTTCATAAATCTAAAGCCCTCTTAGTCTCTCCTCTTTTTATCAGCCCAGTCCCCACCCAGTCACAATTCTCAAACGAACCTAACCTCAACTTTCACACAAATCTATCTCAGTCCTCAAAAATGCCATCACATTCTTTTGAATTTCACAATCCCTCAATCAATCTCTTACGTCCAAACTCTACTGTACACCTCCACAATATCCTCACCTCAAATTTTACCGTAATTATCAGAAAATCTTAGCAACGACAATCTCCGCTACCTTACACTTTTATGCCGGGAACGAAAGTAGAATTATTTTTTTGTTGTTAAAAATTTAACTTTTATTTAAAAAGTTTAATTATTTTGTTGAAAATTTACAGATTTGGTTAAAAATCCATCTTTCATAATATAAAAGACATTTCTTTGTGAAAATAAATTAATAAACTTCAAACTTTTTAACTTGTATCGGAAATAATGTTTTATTTCGTTCACAAAAGATTCTATCTTAAAAGTATTACAAGACTAAAATGCTGGTATTTGTGAAAAGGGGTAATTTGAAATTACATTCTTTTGCTAAAACAATTATTCTCTATTTTTTTACATTTGAAAAAAATATTTAAAGGTTGCTATGAAGTGTTTCATGTCGAATATTCGATTTTCCAATCCTTTTTAATTCTAACTTCTACAATTAAAATTATTTTATCTTGTAAGATTGAAGGGTAAAATTAATTGCTAAACATTTTTTTAAATTATAAAACTCTGGGAAAATATTACTCAACTTGCTAAAAATAATTCATACTCTGGGAAATTTTTTTATTTATACTTTTCTTCTAATTAATTTTTTTTTCAATTCGGCATAAAACACTTGATAACTTTTTAATAACGTAGTTAGAGAAAACGTTTTACCCATAAGAAAAAACGGCGATTTTTATAGGGTGCCAGAAAAAATCGCATGAATAAAAAAATGGCGCTTATAATTTTTTTGGCGCAAACAACGATTTTTTTGGTGTGTTTCTTAACTAAAATTATTTCTAATATTCAAAATACTACTTTTTGTCCATCATTAGATGTTTACATAATTTGTTTAAAAAATTTTTTATTGTTTTTAGCAATTTTCTCTTAAAATAAAGTAATAGAGCTTAAAAGTCGCGCTTTTTAAAAATATTACAACTTTTTGATTGTATTCAATTACAAAAATGGGAGACAATTTTTTTTTTTTGACAAAATTTTCAATTAATTTTCAAAACATTTTTTAATTATTTCTTAAAATATTTAGTAGTAGTAGTAGATTTATTGAAAGAAAAACAGTTACAAATTTCATATGAAATACACACAAGAATCAATAAATCAATACACTTGTTGGGGACCAACAGGTCTGTGCAAGTGGAGATCCGAAAGTTCATTAATAAAAACATTGGTAAACAGTTATATATGTTTATACTACACGCAATTGCAAGTCAAAACAGTGTGTTAATTTAATGTGGCACGTAACGTCTAAGAAATAGAACTAGTAAAAAAGATATGCGCACGCAGTTGCAAAATTTCGTCAAGCATTTGTACAAATTTTTTAACGGTGTAGAGTCATGTGATGAGAAAATAGTTAACCAGGCATTCCTGGGGCATTCATTGTCACTAATTGAGAAGTATTTACTTCGAATGTGGTTATAAGCCGAACAGTTAACGAGAATGTGTAAGGAGTCGTCAAGCCCGAGTTTGCAAAATGCACTCATTTCAGAACCGATGGCAAGATCAAATTTTTGGTTTTTAATGTATATTTTTGGTACATGTCTATTTAATAGTCTAAACTAAGCGAAAATACGTTTAAATAACATCGGCAAACGATTAAGTAAGTACAACTGCGTGCCATTTTGCAGTGCAATGTTTTGGTAAATTTAAAGACTTCTTGATTTCTCACAGCATCGTAGATCGCGATTACATAAAAAGAACTTATAGTTTTCCCGAAGATCGTTTGCGTCAGTCCCAAGGACGTCGGAACAGAGAGAGTCCCATGTGTTGGTTATTTCACAGACTTCAAAAAATGTTTTAATTTGTAGATACCAATTATATTTAATATCTGATTGATTTCGCTGAGATAAATCCCTAAGTCTCTCAAGACACTGCCTTGGGTACCGAGAGCTTTCCATACAATAGATTTTATTTAGCCAAGACATTATCAAACAAAAGACCCGGTGGGATAGAGGAAACACTCCCACCTCCAATCGAACGGCGTAGTTGGGAGTATTGCTGGGAAGAAATAATAACTTTTTGAAAAACGATAGTTGGACTCTCTCGATGTAGTTCAGGTGACCGACGCTCTAGATCTGGGATGCATACAACAGCGTACTTAGACAAACGCTTTGATACAATCTGTTATAAGTCGGCCAATAGTATGCTTTCACGTTATGAATAGTTTTTATTGTCGCTCCAACAGCAGTGTTTGCAGAACTTACGAAATTTTTTTTAAGCGGCAGTGAATGATAGGGAGCTGGTTACCGGGAGGCCCAAAAATGTAAATTCGCTGACAACTCCAATTTTGTCTTCTCCAAATTTAAAATACTTGAATTTCGGTTTCTTCGGAGAATTTTTTTGAAAGACATTATTTTAGTTTTGGCGACATTCACTGTCAATCTTTTTCGCGCGCAGTACAATCGTAAAGCTTCTAGTTTTTTACTAAGTTCTTTTGGAGTATCAGCGAGGAGTAAAATGTCATCTGCATAATCTAGCGTTTGCACCTCTGTTTTGCTATTGATGGAAAGGCCTCTGCATCCTTGGTTTAAGAGAAAATCGCCAAAGTCACTTATAAAGAGTATAAATTGAAGGGAACTAAGAACCTCCCCCTGCATGACGCCTCG
>JAAAKG020137615.1:0-12861 GCA_010014905.2 Druon quercuslanigerum
TATAAAATTTATATGTGATTACTATAAAAAATCAGAAGAATGGATATGCAATATACAAAAGATGATATTGCACCTCGAGGTTAAACTCCTGATTGGCCAAAAATTTAGCGTTGATGAATCTGATAGGAACCAATTGTAATAAATTTAACAATTTTTTATGAAAATTTAGTGAAAATTTATATTTTTTAAATGAGGTACAAATGTAATTATTTTGTTGATAAGCATAATCTTTGTCAACTCTGATTCTAAACTGTTACAATTATGTATATTGGCTCTATATTGTACTCTGTATGCCGATTTCGTTGACCCGATTCTTCGTGTTTGTTTGGTGTTTAGATTTTAAAAAAATAACTTTTGAAACATTTTGTTATTCGTTTGTGTGAATACTGTAAATTTAATTTAAAATGTTTTGTTTAGTGCAAGGGAATAGTCTTTGTTGTCATGAAAGAGAATCGGTTTATCGACCCTCTACTACCTGTATTGTGGCTCGTGATTGGAATGTTCTCTAAATTTGATTTTTTTCTCGCGCTCCTGATTTCTCGCTCCCTTGCGCGTGTCGCCTGAAGGCAGGTGCCTCTTCACCTCCCTTCCGTCTCGTCACAGCGGATGAGCCCAAAGCTTTGACCTACTCCAACTACTTCCAACGAACTGAGAACTGTACTGTAGAACATTTATTCTGTATCGTTGTCTTCTCTGTAATTACTTTTTCCGGACAGAGTTCTAATCAATTTTATCTCTAAACATTCCATTTTCACGTATTTAACAGTAGATAATTTATTTTAGTTTAAAACGTTATCTATTACTAATTTCTTGAACATTAGCTTCAAATTTATAGTGCAATAAAGTTATATTTGTGTTGACCTTTCTTTGTTTAGAACTAATTAATAGTTTTTATGTTTTATACTTATCTTGATTAATTTATATTAGTTATTAGTTGTTATTCTACATAGTTGTTTTACTGACACCGAATCTGTTCATAATTGATAAGAGTTCTAGATGAATCGGGTCTACGAAAAGGAATGCACTGTAGGTATGATACGAATAGACTTCGGAATCTCAATATAAAAATAAATGTAATTGGTAAACATATTTAAAACTATATCTTCCCATAGCTTCCACCGCTGGGCATCGATTGCACGGGAATCTGTATCACGCGCATCTCCCATATACATCCCAGCGGGTCGCTGTTCCCAATATTACCATTTAAGTGCAATCTATTGATTTTTGAGTGTTTTACACGAAGTCCGTTATACGTTCATTTTTCTCTGTAATATACTGTTTTACAATGCAGCCGAGTGCATTTTCTTAAATAGACTGGTCGTGGTTATATTAGTTAGACTTATAGACTTTCTTTCTCGTTGATATATTGTTGTCTATTTATATGCTTAGGGTTTATAATATATAATTAGTTTACGCCAAATTGTCATGAACTGTCATAAGTTTCTACTTCCTTGTATTTATGTATTTCAAGTGAGTTCGGCTACATAAGCGAAATCATAACAATTTTAAGTAAAAATAAACTTTACGAAATTGTTTCTCATTTCTGGGTTAGAATGCATCATTTGTTACGACCTTCATTATTATTTTCTACCACCATGTGTATGGCTGGCAATACTCCCAAATTTTATCAACTCTGTACTACAAGATTATTATTCATCAATAAATTTTACCTTATACATGTATTTTCTTCGTGTTTTCTTATTCACATCCTATAACAGTCTAAACGTGTCCTGAAAACAGAGTGGCTGCTCAACATGAAAATACAAAAAAATTACCAGGAATGTGTTTAGACCTGGAAAACAGCATTTCCATTTTTTGTAGAGAAGCAGTTTTTTTTTAAACATTGGGGCTAATCAATTTGATGGTTGTGTAAAATCTGATAAGAAATTCTATAGCATATTATTATATCATATATATGTCAGGTTACTAAGTTCATAAAAAATCATGAGGACTTTGACTATTATGGAAATTTTTAGATTTTCGTAAGTATATGATATAATAAGATCTCTAATACGCACATGGAGCCAAATTCATTTTTCGATTTTCCGAAGTAACACTTCTCGCACAACTGCGCAAGTGTACAGTTGTACAAATGCCTGTTAGGCACGTGCATAGTTGGATACAAATTACTGAAAGCGCAATTCATTTTATTTCATTAATTGCATTAATCAATGGGTAAAAGTTTAAAGTTTTCGAGCGAGCTGAGTTCGTTTTTTTTTGTATATCTCGAACGTTGTGAAGCTGGCGCTTGAGGGGAAGTGGTAGAGACATGCACACACACTGGCACAAAAGCGGCTCACCTACATATAATTTCAAAGCTCTGTAAGTTCTAAAATACGTATCGGACCCAAAAATTTTATGGGACATTTCGCCTTATTTTTTTCAACCTGCCCCTACAAGAATATGACAGGAATGTTACAAGTTTTGAGTTTGAAATGTTCAAGGCATACAATTTTTGTGTTGAAAATCCTGCAGTTTTTAATACCTACTGTTAGATTTCAGTCTCTTTATTTTTAAATGTTTAATCTAAAACTTTTTTAATTTATTTTAAAAATTTATAATATGTAGTTGTTTCGTTTTGCTTGATTTTCATTAATTTAAACTTAAAAATGTTAGCTTTGAAAACTTAAACCTGGAAAGTTGAACTTTATGCCTCTAAAGCATGTACAAAGTAACTCAGTGTAGTTGGCAATACGAGAATAATTTAGGAATTATTTTGGACATTATTGGGTAAGTTGAGCAAGCGCTGTTTATAGATAAATAACTTTGCACACCGGTAAAATTTTTAGGCTATGTTACAGATCTCTTACTTTCATTGTTCCGGAGCTGCCTTCAGCTTAGCAGATGTAATTTGAGCATTCGCCTTCAGTTCTTTGCTTTGTCTACGTTAAGTCCCAGAAAAAAATTCGCGTGGAATTCTTTGTGAAAAACCACGTAGGACTCCATGTAGATTATAAGAAATTAAAATTGGGGTTATGCATTGAATTCCACGTGAAATTAGGATCGTAAATGGAAATAATTCACATGGAATTTCTCGTGGATTTCTACGAAAATTAAGGAAGTTACGCGGATTTCGATGTTCGTTTCTGCGTAGAATTCAAAGTGAACCTACAGAATTATGCAATGAATGCAATAAATATAGTGTATGAAGTACTCAAAATATTTACAATCGGATATTATGTTTAATGTTAAATGTGGAAATCCATGTGATGTTCGGCGTCAAATCCCATGTGGTTTATTTTAATTATCCACGCAAATATCACGTGGAATTTCACGTAGAACTGTTGCGTGGGTTTCTACTTGGATTTTTTCAACTTTGAATGCTGAGGAATTCAGGCTCAATGTTAAAAATAGTATTAAATTGAAAATATCAATGCACATTACATTCATTATCTCAAGCATATGAAATCTCCATTAAGCAGCGCGATATATTAAATTTCATTTACATTCATGATAATCAATCTGATAATTTCATTGTACACAAAATCAAAATAAGTTAAGCAGTAATTTTCGATTCTTAGTAATAAAACATCTTCCAGTTATACGCAAAAATATAGTAGGATTTTAAGTGGAAATTTAATAAATTTAAGTGCAAATAAACAACAGGCCTGACCTTCTATCAACTGTACTAACATTAAATTTCTACCATGCATGACAAATTTTGTAAAAAGTTCTACCTGTACGTTGCACATTTATCATAAAAAGCAATTCAATTGACGAATATAGGGTTGTTTCACGATTTTATATAAAGTAATTTTTTAATACATAATTTTAATGTGAACCGAAGGTGCGTTGTAATTTTTTGTTCTGTTGAGTCGTTCCACAGAAAAAAATTATTAAAAATTGAAGTCGGTAAAACACTTATTCAAAACGGTGTCACCTGGGTGTCACGTGACTCAGAGGTTCTCATAATTATCTATCAATGTGACGATGTGGCTTTGATGAAAATCATGAAAACTAATGAAACTCATGATAAAGAGGATAGGCCACGGTCTGCTGTCTATTATGACTATTTTGATTTGATAGCTTTATGTGATAAGGTTTATGCGACAAAAAAAGTTCTCCTGTTGCAATATTTGGATTGTGAATGTGAAAATCGTACATATTTACGAATTTTTCAGCAAACATGACGACATTTAAGTACTTTTTCAATGAATTCTTTATACATACCATAAATATATCAATTTTCGGTAGATTTCCGCTATTGTCTTTTACGAAACCCTCCCTTAACATTTTTTTAAACAATATTTTGCGACTTCTATTTTCCATGTGTACAATGCACATAACCGAAACAAACGATCGGCACAGAAAAAGATATTTGAGTATCACTGACACAATCGACATCGTGATAAAAAAATTCATATTTTAACATTAAATTAAAAATAGTAAACAATATGTAAAAAATATTGTATGGGCGTTTTTAAAATTAGAATTTTATATACTATATAATCCATTTATTGGAAAAATGATATCTGACTTTGGAAACAACCCTATTCTCGATTATTAACACTTCATATACATTTTTATTAAATTTCATACAGAATATTCTAACAGCGCTCCCGTTTTACGCACTTGTACAAAAAATAGGTATTTCTGCGTTTGAGCATTCATCATCTGAAAATGATTTTATTAGGGACATGTGACACACTCAAATACCTATATTACCGACCTCACTTTTTCAGTTTAATGAATTTTCTTTGAACTTAGGAACTTTTTTTGTAACTAAAATATCTGATTGAAACGTTGGAAAATGTTTTAGAAGACCATAAAATATACGTTTATGTACTTCATTTGAGTAGGAATTTCGCTAAAAATTATTTCCCAAGAAATTAAAACTGGGGCCATTTTTTGACATATTTTTTTTGTACCTTGAAATTTTCTGTTCCTAAGAACTTTTTATATAAAATATCGGCCGTTAATGCAAGAGCCCGTGTAGAAATGCAAATGTGGGACTGGTTGGGTATTCGACCAGTTGTGCCTGACCACTTCGATCACGGTGAATTAGTCGGGAGCTGGCTAGTAGACCCGACTTATCCCAGTCGGGATCTAATCAAGTACTGGTAGGGTCCGTATAATAACACGACTCTCCCAAAAAAAAAAATAGTATTGACTTTACGATTTCCAAAAGTTTATGTAACAACGAAACGACATTCTACTGACGTAGAATATAGTTGATATATAAACTGTTTTTTGGATGTCTTAAAGTTAAAACTATTTTCTCCGGGATAGTCGATTATAGTTTTTTTTAAATCTTGATTAAAAATTACATAAATGAAAACTACAATAAAAAAGTCAAATTATTTTTATTTGATGAGAAACACGATTCAAAACACATTTAACGACAACAATATTGTTAATACGACACTTTTGTAAGAACAAAAGTTATTATATAGTTTTAAAATAATATTTTATTTTCCTCTTTTAACAGAATGAAATCTGCATAGTTCAAGAATCAATTTTATACAAGATTTGCATATTTAATTGTATTTAACTTTTTGTTTCAAACATGTAAGCCGCATATTTTCTTACACATTTTCTCTGATAAAAGCGAAAAATTATAAGTTCACCTTTTTGTGAAAATGTTTATTAAATGTGTTTTCATTAATTAAAAACAAGTAAATAATTACGCTCTTGTACAGATTAAATCATTATATATAACTCTCTGTCAGAAAATTTTAAACAAGAACACCCCGACCAGAGCCTGGCTAGAACCCGCCTAGTGCCCGACTTTTAGGGCTATTTCCACGTGGGAGCCGACAGTAAATTACGTTTATGTACGATTTTTATACCTCTCGCAGATATTTTAAATATAAAAACAGTTCTTATGTTCCCAAAATTTCAAGGTTACAAACAAAAATATCAAAAAATGGTCCCAGTTTTAATTTCTTTGAAAATAATTTTTAGCGAAATTCCTATTCAAATGAAATACATAAACGTAGTTTATGGTCTGCTGTTACATCACAATGGGAAATCACTGCACTGAGCCTTCACTTATACATCTGGCACAGTATCGAGCTGGTGGTCTGGCGCAGTACTGGGTGAATTGGTCATGCCATCATCTAGCCTTGGCGAATGAGTACTGGCGCAGTACAGGGTGAATTGCAGTTCAATTACTGTGCCAATAATAGCAAAATGATAGATCAAAATGCAAACTATAGGCATGTATATTCTACATAATACTAATTCTTTTAATTTTATTTTTTATGACATTTTTAATTTTTATGATATTAATTTTGCATTCGCGTTTATAATACAAAAAACTGTGTATAAGAACATTACCATGATTTCTTTATTAATATAGAAATATGATTAATTTGCCAAAGTAGAAAGTAATTGAAGCTTTCTATTTGTAATAATAACACGTAGTAACTATTCTCAAAGCGCACGTTTTCTAAACTTTAAGGATTCTCGACCCCTTGATATAACCTCAAATTGTTACCTTCGTAATAAAAAGCCAGTAAAAAAAAGCCAGTGCCAATCATATAGCTATCATCCCAAGGTCTTGCCAGCACTGAGCCAGTACTGGTGGTAAGTGTTGCACCAACTCTGTCAGTAATGGGATAGTAATGCGCCAGTATTTTATTTCCCATTTCCAAAGTTTCAGCCCGAATATATTCAGTGAACTGACAAAGTGAGTTCGGTGGTATAGGTATTTGAGTGACGCATGGCTTTAAACCTATCGAGAAGGAATAGAGAATTATAGTCCCTCGACACCGTGGCTCGGTTGTTAGCGTGCTTGGTTCTTATTCCGGCACGACAGGCGCCGCTGAGCAAGTAGCAACTGAGTAGTCCGCTGTCGCGGGCTCGGTTCCCGCGGTATTCAAGCAGAAGGCACTAAAGCTACGATTGAGCTTGCCTTTCTTGGTGCCTTCGATTATCTTACACTCCTGCAGTAATCTGTAAAAGAAAAATCATATTCAAAATATAAAGGATGAAAATACAAAAGTATGTGAGGTTACAGACGTTACGGTTCTCCGTAACGGGTATAAAATAAAAAAACTTTGGAATGAGAGGTTTAAAACTTAAATATTAGCTTGGATACATTGAGATGCACCTGTAACTAATATAATTATAATAATGTTTACGCATGCTGTGATATTTATCTACGTTATTCCGAGATTATGATATCACATAATAATAGAAAACGCGCATCGTGAACGTTCAATAAACGACGGTAGGTTTATAGCGGTTCGAGGAAGCAAGGTCGGGGTGTTTACGAATGGGCTTAATGCAGGGAGCAGGATCAATAAAATACCAGGGGCTCCCACGCACCGTACAAATCATGTGGAATTTTGTGATCTACGCATGCCTGCACGTGTTTGCGATTTCTTAAGTGCACGCCCTATTTACCAACACATACTTGTTAGCGATGCGTCGAAAATACGCTGTCCATAATTAAACACAATGTAAATACATGCCTTAGAACTTTTTTTTATCTGTGATAGTAAGGTGGCTTCGCCGCGGCGAGCATGTACTCTCGCTGCGCGCGCACGTCGCGTGAAATGTGCCCAAAGTACGTGAACGTCCAGCTTCAAAAAACTTGTCCTTCCCAAACGCTCTACATTTTCTGCACATTTTCCGCTACACCAAATTTTCTTGTGGTTACGGTACATTAACGATGAATAAAATGATGTATGAAAAAAATTGGCATGTTATGTTTGTATATATATGTTGGTTGCTTCTTAAGAAATGCTATATCGCATATCCTTTTTTTAAAATTATTTTTACAGAAAGTCGCATTTCAATTCAACATGGCTGCTGTAAGTTTATGAGTCATATGCGTTTTCAGTATACAGACTTAACTTCATCAAGATAGGTAGTGTCTTTAATGTTTAATTGAAATATGCAAATATGGTTCCTATATTAGCTGATTGCGCAGAAAACTATACCTAACAAGTACATTTGTAATAGCAGGTGCATTAAAACCACAAGGAATTAAGTTGCTGCCCCCTACTGCACACTCCCCTATTAGGGCTGGGGCAGCATTATCATTGGATGGAGTAGAGATATTGTCATGCAAATCCTTGTGCGATGCCTTATTCCGTATATTCGATCTAGAAAGCTGCGGTACAAACACTCTTTACGTTAATTATGCATTAGGTGCACAATGTGCACATGCATACATGCAGAATGAGACATATATATGAAATGATTTTGTATAATTCGGACCATTATATATAAGCGTGGTTTCTTAAAACCCCCAAAAAACCTGTCGCAGATAAAGCATGTAATATGCTTAGGGGCCGTACTTAAAGTATGCAACAGATCAGGGGGGGAGTCACTTTTTGTAAATGTGCTATGGTTCGATTGCTTTAAGGGAATAGAAAGGGCTGTTAATCCATTACGTGATTTAAATACATTGCCTTATTACACAAAAACAAAAAAACATTTTGTTGCTCCAACTAAATCTCTTGGTAGATGTAATATTTGTTTGATTCAACATTCAACCAAAAAAATTCCTTGGATCAGTTCAAATTATGCTGCTTAATTCAACCAAATTTGCATGTGTAACTAAGAAAACTCTTTTTGTTAGTGCAAGACAAATTTTATTATGATTGAATGTAACCAGGTAGAAAAAAAATACTGGCCCAGTACTGGCCCAGTACAGCCTGCCGGAGTTTCAGAACTGGCTTGCTGTACTGGGCTAGTACTATTTCATTAATGGATTGTAATGCTTTGCGGTACGGTGCTGAAAAATAGTATTTGTGGCAATATAGAGGTGCGCAGTAGTTTTCGGATTTGCGTTTTTTTTCTGCGTTTTTTTGTCCAATTGTGTCTGAATCACTGTGTGTTCCTTCATCATCTGCAGACAAAATTTGTGAGCAAACACCTGTGGATATGCGCAAATCTTCTCTAGGTAATAAAGTGAGCGTAAACCTTTACTTTAAAAGTTGAATTGTTTGCGCTGAATTGAAGAGCCTTTCAGCCATATGCGTGCATTGAGAATCAGATGTCCTACTCTCGTCAGAATACGAGATTTCTTCATCACTTAGGCCACTCTGCTAAAATTTTGTTACCTAATAATTTTTACATTTTAAACTACCTATCACTAGAATAAGCAATTTTTCTTTACATCTATATGTCACCTTTGATATCACATTTATCACAGATGTTTTTTGCGTTTACGGACACGATGCCATTTTGTATCGGTCAGGAGAAACAGCGTTGGTTGGCTGTCAAGTCTTTGCACTGACCGTTTATTACCATTTTGGCGCGTTTATTTGGTTCACTAGTGTCATTTATTGCACATATTATACTATTTTAAAAACTTTTTACGAAAACATAAAATGTAGTTTTTTGGATCAGCTATATATCTAGATTGAACTTAAAAGTATTTTTCTTTAAAAAAATGTTTTCACGTTACTTAAATATACCATTTCTAGTCCTTTAAAAACACCTCAATAAAATTTGTAATTTAATTTTTTTTAAAGTTCGAGTTTTGCACCACTGGCATAGAACTGGCCCGGTCGTGCAGCCAACCGTTAGCCAGTACTAGGAAACTACCGCCTATCTGTACTGGTGGGCAGTACTGGGCCAGTACTGCGCCGATGGTGAACTCCGGCACAATACCGACATTTTCACCTTGGTACGTCCACACAGAAGCTCTTTTGAATTTGAAATTGAAATTAAATTATTTGCACATCGTAATAATGCAAATTCTTTAGAAGTTTGGAGATATTAGGAATTTTGGACAGACATAAGAATGCAACAGTACTGCAATTTGATCTGGTTAGCTTCTTGACAATTTAAGCCGGCTGCACAAAGAGACCGCCCAGAGACCGAAAAGACCTGAATGATTGCTCTTTCTCCTGCCAGCACTGCTGTCAGGATGGTCCGGATGGCCAAGCTTCGAGTTTCCCTTGTTCTTAAAAGTCACGTTCTATCTTGCACATCTGTTTCCCTACTTTTTATGCACTTTTTGCATTTTATAAAAACATACAGCTATGCACAGCAGCGTGTAGGGTTTAATTCCACTATATTTAACATATTATGCAAATTGAACTAAGGTTCTATATGCAACCTCAGTATACTGCGGTTGTACAGAGCCATAATTATATGGCTGCGCCACTTGCTGACTCGAATTTTATTTCTAATAGTTGCGTTCTAACGTTAAACTTCCGTTTACTATGACTGTAGTAGGTATATTCATTCCCTTATTTTTCTCCCTATGGCCTCTTTAGCTTTTTCTAAGCCATCTTTATAAACACCTGTCTCAGTCTGCATTAGTATGAATTTCAGTTGTTCCTCATGCAAATGGAGCGGAGCAAAATATTGCTATTGAAAAATTAAAAGTAATTTGTTAATTTAACTGTCTATAGTGACAGTAAATTGAAAGACTTATTTTTATTGACCGTTTTCCATTAAAAATGATCTTGGGGATTTATTATTGTACTTCCTCAAATGGGGCATTTCATTTCACGTACACAGTAAAGCACGCAAGTGAGAACTACACTTAACAGGTGATATTTGCTAATATCAGATTTCGTTATTTTTTAACTTTTCAAGTACACTGCACGATCAGAAACCATAAAAAGCTTGCATAAGAGCTTAAGTACTCTGAGAGCGTCAGCCATCTTGGTTTGACTTCATATGATCCCGAATCAGATCATTATGATCTGAATAGTCGATCATTCAGTCCGGTCGAACAAAATTCTCTTGAATTCGGTGTCATTTCTGCTGCATATCAAAATGATATTGATTTCGGTATCATTATGAACACTTTTTTCACTGTGTAAGAGCACTGCTCAAAACAAAGTTTTTGCTTATTTCCTTCAAACTGTGGTAATCTATTATGCATCAAAATTAAACGCAATAAAGTTTGTAATTAAAGCTGGGTTCTATGCAGTGAACTAGCTGCATTATGCAGTGAAAGACGCTCCGGTAGCTTATTTATACTAAAGAACCGCAAGATAGATGAGGAGTTAGATGACGCATAAACGAAGGTAAGAAGGTTATTGGTAGAGAAGGCCCCCTTATCAGAAGCAAAAGCATATCAAATAAGGCTAAAATCGCAATACATAATTCTATATTTGTACCGATTGTATTATACTCACCACTCGTTCAATCATATCATTTCCGAATACTCAATTTTGAATGGCTCTAAGTCACTAAAAATAAATTATGAAAATTCTGAAAAAATAGATGGTTTCTTGGATCCTTTCTGTGCACAATCGTGAAATTTAGAACCAAAAATAATCATTTGTTAATAAGTTATTAACGAAAACGTAGGGAGGTCTCATCTCCGAAACTAAGGAAACTACAGAGATTATTCTTGAAGCAAATTACACATTTTTGGCTTCTGACAGTATTGTATGTATTTTCAATGAGCAACAGTTGCACTTGAATGTTTAAAAAATTATTTTCTTCATGGAAAAATACAAAAGACTTTAGGGGGTTTCATAAACCAATGAGGCCCAATTTTTACTACTTTTTCACGAGTCCCCCATGTGGCCCGCCGTGGCCTTGCGTCGACCCCCCCCCCCCCCAGGGTGCTACGTGTTTTTTTTATTTCTTGTAAAACGACAATAATACAAAAAAATATGAGGTTCATTTTTTATTTTTTTAAGAAAAATCTGAATCGACAAATGGCGACTTCAGCCACTCATGTAAACTACTGATTCGCACGGACTGTATTGAGGACTCTACGCGCTGTTTGAAAAAAGGAGTAAGCCATCCGTTTTTTTTTAACACTAAAGTGTAAAACCACGTGGCTCGGACTCGAAACCCTCCCTCCCCCATGTGGCCCAACGTAGCCTTTCGTGCCCCCTCCCCGTAAAGAAACCTCGTGGTTTATGGAAGGCCCTTTACGATTATCGAGGCAACCGCATTCTCAGCAGGGTACTTTGCTGACGCTACTCCTACTGTTACGCTCTTACTCGGGTTGTTTACACAGTCCCTAAGCCCTCATCCAAAAAAAAGGAATACAATTGCCTCGATTATCGTTAAGTCTTTTGTATTTTTCCAAAAAGAAACTAATTTTTTAAACATTCAACTGCAACTTTTTGCTCATTGAAAATACATACAACACTGTCAGAAGCCAAAAATGATTATTTTGGGTTCTAAATTTCACGATTGTGCACAGAACGGATCAAAGAAACCATATTTTTTTCAGAATTTTCATAATTTACTTTCAGTGACTTAGAGCCATTCAAAGTTGAGTAGTCGAAAGTGATCATGTTATTATAGTACATTATTACCTTTCATTCGCCAAGAAATAATCGCTAATGACCTGAAAATGTTGAAACTCTGTATCAGTATTGCCATAACCTTCACCTGCAACACACATATTGTCTCATTTTTTTAGCATTTTTTTCTGCTGAGATTTTTATGAAAATCTGTACAAAAATCGAGGTGCCTAAATTTTTGGCACAAATAGGTGTTGTAGAAGAGACATAAGGAGCCACAGCAACATGAGAGCTTGTATGAAAGAATGCTTGGACGTGAGAGAAGCTAGAGAAGTATGCCAGGACAGAGAAACGTGGCGGCAAATAGTTAATAAAAAGAGTGCCAGTAGAGTGAATTACGCCTAAAACAAAAGACCTTGGATATAATGAACCTAAGTGGGGAACCTCAAATGACGACTTTGTGAGGATCTTCACTTGATCTGATTGCTAGAGAGATTTATCAGCAGTCTGGACCCGAGCAGTGTTGCGGAACGAACGTGTTATTTAAATAAATAACACGAGAATTCTAGATCAATCTAAAAATTCTATAATTCCTTTCTCACATACACACTTTCCCACTGAGTGAGTTATGCCTGCCCCGAAAGGGAAACGGCTTAATTGCACGGAGAAAAATGGATGTTCAAACGTAAAATCTAGATGTTCAGGATTAACATATTTTATGTTTAACTATAGGACA
>JAAAKG020137616.1:0-12861 GCA_010014905.2 Druon quercuslanigerum
ATTATGTTTTGAATTTTGGTGAACTCTTATTTAGATACATGCTGAAGATATTGCAAATATTTTGTAATCTTTTTCAAGTTGACATAACTGATCATTTCTCTTCAAAATTTTAAATTGCTTATATATTAATTATTTTTCGGTATTTTTCAGTTATAATCTTCAAAGCTACAACGGTTTCGATGCATCTTGTGTTTAACGAAATTATAACTTTTCACTCATTCCAGTTCAAGTTTTTGAAGATAAACTTCCGCACACTTGCTATTCGTTAACAGGATGTTGTAATTTCCTATAATCAATTAATGATACATCCAATCGGTTATTTGGGAATGCAAACGATTGTGTTATCAAAACTGTATAATACAGGTAGAGTTCGTGATATTATGTTTAAATAATAAACTGGCGACACTAATGCACTTCCTTTTATTATTTGCTTTCATCAAAGTCACGGACTTTCCTCTTTCTCTACTGGACGGATAGCCTCTGACGTAACTTGCGTGGAGTACACTCGCATACAGGCATTTCAATTTCTCGCCAAAAATAGCCAGATCATGCAATAGGCTCGTTTTTACTTTCAAGGGTAAAGTGAATTACAGGATGAACATTTTGAAAAAAGTCTACAACTTCTCTATTACATTATTAACATCCTCTGAGACAATTTCAAAAAAGGTTATTCTCATTATAAATATTATTTTAAAACTACTGAAGAACGAAAAATATAATATTTCATCTAATGCAGGTTTTTGTCTTCTGTCTTATTTTTGAAAAGAATTCCTCATTTATAATTCAGCTTTAATTAATTCTGCAGAATAATAATTCGCAAATTTCATTGTATTTGATTTTAATGCTGCCAGTCTCGAGATGCAAATTGGACCTGGTTATGATGCAAACAAATAGGAAGAGGCAGATGAGGATGTATTATTATAGTAAGCCCGAGTAAGCCAGCTCGTTATGTCCTATTTCTATATTTTCATCAACCGTAATGTGCGGAGGTATAATAGTCGATTGTTATCACTGCCATTACTCTTTGAATTATTCGTTCGCAAGACTTGATTAATAGTGAACCAATACCTCTTTATGTGTCATAAAAGCTAGTCATAAAGTAGTTCCTAACAGAGATCTAACTTCTCTTTCGTTATTTTAACTTCTTCAAATAATAAAATTTGCTACTAAAAACTTCATGCTTCGTCATCTTTCAACTGCAATAAACAAATAAAATAATTTTTGTCATGCTAAGAAATTGTTTTCCCCTATCCCTCTCTTTCTCCCTCTACCTCATCATTCTCCACCCGCTTATATTTTCAGCCATGTCAACTTTTTTTCTGTGTATTTACATAAGTACAAAAGCCTAAAATATATAAAATAATTCTCACGACGTTTCTGTAACTTTTAACAGTGTTTGTTGAAAACAGGGGTCTACTGTACTTAATTTTTTTCTAAGAGAACGTTCATTAAAGAACTCAGAATTTTTGAGACGAGGAAGAACCTGGAGTACATAAAAAATTGAAACGCACAATAATATCAAATGTATGGCAATTATTATTTTTTAAAAGACATTTTCATCACGCGCGCTCAGAAGATCTTAATCAATCGACACCAACTAATTGATACTTTTTTAGGGAATCTAATACACTACTTTTTTACGTAGTTCCAAATTCCATTTTTAAAATTTGCTTTTTTCGACCCACCCTAGTGACACGCCGCAAGCGAAAATAGATCAGAACACTTTACCGGGACTTTAAGTCGGATCACAAACGTAAATTTTCATAGAAGAATTGTTTTTTATGTTAAAAAATTAATTTCCTATTCCTTAATTCCAAATTGTTCTGATAATGTTCCGTTGTGAGCACAGCAAAACTCAGTCTTTTTAAATTGAAAAAATGGATAAAAACGTTGCAGAGACTTTAGAGCTTCGCTGAATACTGGTTAGATAATTAAAACCTCATCCACAGCTCCTAATGTAGTTGTCAACTATCTTCAGCGTTCTAATTTTTATTCTGATAACAAAGTTCGGGTTTTCTCGATGAGTGGAATTAGAGTAGCGAAAATTGTGTCCCTCTATGTTGTTGATTGGAGGCTGCCAATAACAATGATAAATGATGATAGTGAAAAGTGTATATATGTATAGTGGGAGGAGGGTGGGTGTACGATTAATGAACGCTCTATTCAAGACTGCACCGCAGGCAAACCGCGAAGCAATGCAATATACGTAAGCACTACAAAACAACATAGACTCACGATAATGGACGACCGTACTACTACGGATGTAAAGAACACTTAACACCCACGGCTCACGTTTGTTCGACAAGCGCATGTGCTATTTAATAATTTTCCTGAAAAACCCATAGGGCCATAGGGATAAGCTTAATGTGAAAGCGAATACAGTAAATACTGGCCGCTCTAATTTAGCACAGGTCAATTAAGGCCTACATAAGTGAATTACTTATCCGATCCCTATAGGGATATTTTCTTTTTGCCTGACACAAGTTTAAACAATGCAAGATATTGAAATGAAAAAATACGAACTGTCTAATATTATGGAATTTTCCGTAATATTATCTCCACCTCTATACTTGACGTGTTAGTCTTCAAAGAACTGTGTAATACTATAGTGCCAAAAAATAGTCGAGAGTGGCTACCTCGTTTCGATTTAGTAGGATTTATCTAAGAAAAATTGTAATCCCTATCACGCATATTAGACCTTATTGCCCATTATTACACAATTATTACGCGGACATAATGGCACTATAGAAGAGTACCGCAGCAAAAGAATTCACAAAAACAGTGGAAAAGGTCAATATCAGAAAATGAAACTGTTCAAATTTTATTATTTATAATTATAATTAAACAATAAGTTTTAATTTTATCATCAGTTACAGTGAAATTTAAACCGCAACTAAATTAAAATACTAGTACTATTTTTTTTAGTAGTCGTAAATTAAAGTAATCTTAAAAATGTTTGATTAACAATTATTATTGTTACGAACAATGAATAGTTCTAGAAATATTTAAAATTAAACTCGAGATTAAACTGCTTAAAACTACACTAGAACCTCGACCTTACTGATTCCACAAGGTATTACTACCGGAAGGTCCAACTGAGTAAGATAAAAAAAACTATATAGTTTGATGTTGTAATTATAAACAATTTGGACTAGAAAAACCTTCCTTTGTGTCTATTATTTATTATGAAACATTTTCTACTCGATATCTCAATTCGCATGGACAAATTTTGCAGAACTTAATTCTAGAAATCTTAAAATGTATACTCATAAAATTTTTTTGGAATGAAAAAAATTCTTTCTTTGATATATTTAGGGTCAAATACATATTTGATAGATAAAAACAAATAGTTTTTTGTATATAAACAAAATTCACTTAATTCAAACACGCGATTGTTTAATTAAAAGAAATTTTATTTGAATAAAACAAATTCTATCTTTGATATATAGGGTCAATCAAATGTTTGTTTGATTTAAACAAACATTTTTGTGAGTCTATTGATTTTAAGCATTTGCTTTTACGTTTTTTTAGAGGAAAGAATTTAGTTCGTTTGAAGTAATTCTTGAAACGGCTTCCTTTTTAATTTGGAATCATATTCCTTTTTTATAAGAGTTTTATTATATTACCAATTTAAGAATACCATATAATGATCAACCGCTTCAATTTCGTTGGTTTTGGCTATTTATTTTCTATTTGATGAATGCTGAAATTGCGTAGAGTCAGTTGAAAATCCCCTGTCTTTGGGGAATAGTCTTAAGACTTTTAGGAAAGAATTTTCTGTGAGAAATCTCCAAGGGAATGGGATTTCCAGAATGGTTGATGGCAATGTAGAACTCTCCTATATTCGTGCAGTGTCTACGGATACGAATGTAATAGGATGTACTCCTACGAGCTAATGGTCCGTGAACACATACTCAACATCCCCCAGTAGAAATCCACCCTGATGCGAATTCAACCTTCCTTTTCGCTATGATGTCATGACCAAAGAAATGCGAGCAAATAAATACACCCAAATGTCCGCGGTAAAAGTTACTGTTCTTGATTAAGAGGATTTTACACACCCGCAATTTCTTTAACATTTTCGTCCAATGGCAATTTTCTTTTCCCATAAATTTTTATCTATAAAAAAAATATATATTGTTCGGCAGAAAAATTGCGTTGGACGCCGCACCTTTTTCAAGAAACGGAGCATGAATAAGAAAAATAAGAAAGGACGATCATTTTTAAAATAGTGCCATGCAATTTTTTAAATATTAAATCGACTATTTTTTAAATTTAGTATACCAGCACACATCTCCCTTTTAATTTTGTTAAAAAAATTTCCTTGAAAGCCGTAGAAATCCCTTAAAATTTTATAACTTCATTTGAAATCATATGAATCCCTATAATATGGTCAAATCCCGTAAAATCTTTGAAATCCCGAATTCCGTAAATTTATTCTCTAAAATTCTCAAGAATGCATTGAAATCTCTTGAAATCTTTCAAATGTAAATCATATTCTGGTTAAGTTTTTAAAATCCATTACAATTTTCTGAAATCCTGTAATCAGAATCTCGTGAAAATTTTACAAATCCCTTAACATTTTTTTAAAACGTTTGAAACCTTCAAAACCTTGAAATAATTAGAAATTTACATCAGACATTATTTTGATTGAAGTAATTTTGGACTTATAATCGAACTATATTAAGAAAAACTTTTATGGAGAGGGTGCAGGTGGTTTGTACTTTATTTTAACTTTCTTCCAGGGATCAGCGTCTATATCCAAAACGAACGTTAGTTGTCAGGATCCAACCCCATCTGGCGTTTCATTACGACACAGAGGTGATGCTGACTCAAGACTTTCATCCTTTCTCCATCCCTTCATCAAATACCACCACCACAACCTTCATACTTCATCTAAAAACTATTATTTCTAATGTAGCACCAATTTTATTTGCTTTTCGTGGCTTTATTCTGCCTTCATGGAGTTGAATCAAAGCGAATTCAGTCAATATCCCTAATTAAAATCGAGGTTTTTATGAATCAAACTGACTTATTTAATTTACAGCGGAAAAGAGGATTAAGTTTCATCGAGAATGAAAGCATGCTAATTATTATCATTTATAATCAAACAAGAATTTATATATGTTTTTCTGATTCTAATTCCAGAGGCTCCGAACTGCTCTTTAGAACTAAAAGGGGTTGCTACAAAATCTAAATTTCTAAATTTCATGACTTTCCCTGACTTTTCCTTGACCGTTCAAAATCTTTCGCTTAGGTAATAATTTTAATGCAAAAAAGTTTGTTTCTAAATTTATTTTAAATACTTTTAATCAATCAAGCTTCACTGGGATCTGAGCCTAGCTCTTTCAGATTGCCGTCTCTTGCTCTTACCCACTAAGCTACAAGAGACGACAGCAATTTCCTCACAACCCCTACAAGTTGAATTCTGACGTAATTCCTTACAATTGCAAGATTCATTTTTCAAACATTCGAATTTTTTATATTTTTTGACGTTATGATTTTGAACAGATAAAATGTATTGAGTATTTTTATGTTAATATAATAAGAATTTTCAAAAGAATTTTTCAAAAAGTGGAATAGTTACATTTTCAGTTTGAAAAATTAATTTTTAATTAATTCTAAAGTACTATGATGAACACGAACTAAAAAAATTAAATTAGAACTAAGTAGTTGAATTTTGAAAACAGAACATTAATTTTCTACCAAAAACGACGTTTTCATCAAAATACACGCATTTGAAAATAAATCGAATATTTTTTATCCAAACACATAAAAGTTAACTTTTCAGTTAGAAAAATAAATTTGCAAAATAAACTAATTTTGAAAAAACCATTAACATTTTCAACCGAAGATATTAAATTTTAACAAAAAAAATATGATGCTTCAATTCATGAGATTATTTTCGTACCAAGAAGATGATTTTTTAACAAAATAGTTCAGTTTTCAACCACACAGATCATTTTTCAACTAAATAGTTGTGACTTTTAACCAAAAAATATGCAATTTCTATCAAAATAGATAAACTTTTAACCCAAGAAGACTTTCTAAGCAAAAATTTAAATTTTCAACACAATATAATGACTTTTCAACAGCATAATCAAATGAACATCAACTTCACTTTGCTCTCAAATTCCCAACTCTTTCAGGTTTTCCCTGACTTTCCCTGACAAGTATTAAATTCATTTACTTTCCCTAACTTTCCGGAATTCCCAGACCTGTAAAAACCCTCTACAAGTTCAAAATTAACCCTTTCTTTGAAAAAAGTATGAAAAAGATAGCCGAAAGCAATTACAATTATACAATTAGTCACAAAGTAATATTATATTTTTACATATATACTTGTAAAAAGAAAAAGAGTAAAAAAAGAGAAAAAAATTATTCAGAAAGAATATTTAAAATTTCCTTTAAAAGATTAGTAAATTGAAAATGTATTCTAATTCATTTAAAACGATTATTAGTTGTTAAGTAAAAAATTAAAAAAAAAACGCATTTTTTGGGAGACAGAAAAAAATCTGAAATGCTAGCCCTCGCGGCCAAACAGCAGCAAGGAGTGGAAGTTGTAGAGTAATTTTCCAGTTAACCTACGTCAAGATTTATTTCTGGCAATTTTTTAGATCAATTTAAAAATTTAAAAATGAGCATGAAAATAATAAATTAATTCATAAGAGTACTAAGTCACTATTAAGGATTAAGATTAAAAGACTGAAATTTGATGAAAGGCATTTGTTTTTCTTAAGGGTTCTGCAAGAACGATAAAGTTTGCGGATAAATAAGGAATGATGCTTTGAAAGAAAATAACGTTCGATGAAGTAAACGTAAACTTCTATCAGCGGGATGCTGACAGGGTGAAACGAACTTTTCGAGTTCAGTGATCAAACATCTTTATCTCGAAGATAGAACGAGCGGCTGAAACAAGATTTCACAAAATAAATTATAAAAGCCTCCCCCGAGATATGGTTTAAAAAAATCGTAAAAAAATCTGAATATAAAGACAAACATAGGACAACGGATATATAGAAGAAAAATCAAATAAAAATACGCCAAAAATATTGATTAAACTTCAAAAAGAATATTCTATAATTCTTTTGTAATGTCGAAATCTTATACAATCGAGTTTCCAACATTAATAGTTTGATAATCTTAGCAGTATTACAATTCAAAAATCTTGACTAAAATCAAGATATGAGTTTGGCGTTAATAAAAACAAAAGCTGGAATAAAAATAGCGCCATTTCGAACAAAATCCGGCCAGTTTAAATTTAAATATAAAATTCCTATATACAAGCTCTGCAGAGGTAATGTTTCGCTTATGCATGGAAATGGTTGCAATTTCCGGCAGGATCATATTTTTCAGGTAATCTAAAGTTCAAATCTTATACGCGAATTCAATGACCCGGAACAGTATCGTGAAAAAGAATATATGCATACAAATTCTGGTGTGTTTCATATTACGGTCTCACTTTTTGCCGGAATATTTTGTGGAATTAGATTAAATAAATACTAGGGCGGGATAGAAATGTTAAAATTAGTCGAATCGTTTGACCTGAGGGGAAAATGTTTCAGTTGGCATCCAAAAATTTGAAGAAGAAGAAAGAATGATTGAAATCCGTTAATATTTTCCTTTATTATTTGCAAATTCAAAACCTATTTGATCAAAAATTATGACGAATTTTTCATAAGTACAGTATTATCAGAGAGCCATAACAAAAAAGGAAGTGTTTACACGTGCCGAAAACTACCTGGCTATTTGTAGCATCAAAATTGATACCAAGAGCCCTTTTTCAGCACTCGTAGTTAATTAAAAAAATGGATCAACTTCCAATTTTGTTGAAAAAGTGAACAAAAAACATTTTGGAAAAAGTTGAATATGATGAACCTGAAATTTCTTCAGCTTAAAACAAGAAAAATTGCATAGTTTAGGTTTTTGAGCAAACAATTTCTTTCGGGATTTAGGAGTTTTGGAATTTTTTATCTTTTTACGATGTTGTAATGTTTTAAATACTGCGAAACCAATTCAATTGGACCTACTCAACTTTTTCACACAAAAAAGTGTGGATTTAATTTAATCGAAGAAATATAGATCTTTGCATAATTTAAAAAAAATTTTAAATAAAGCAAACTTGTTTTTAATTCCTAATTTTTTATAACCCTTTACTAGCAAAAAGTAAAAATATAAAAAATTCGCCACGAATTTTTCAACTAACAGGAAATTTGTTTTGATGTTTAAAACATTTGAATATTCAAATAGAAAAAGAGACTTTAAGCTCAAGATTCGTTCCAACTTACAGGTACATATGAATACTGTAATATTTTGAAAAGTAAAAGAAAGGTCATGAAATTTGGATGAATTGTAGCTCCAATACAAGTTCACGTCCAAGTCTGATAGAATATAGAACTAGTACAGCCAATTAGAATTGTACGTGTTTGCGCCTTCGAGACACGTGAATGTACATATTAGAGAACCTTTTATGAACTACTAGTGCCAACTTATGAAGTTTAAAAAAGTCGTTTATTCTATTTAAATACGAAAAATTTGTTTGTTATTAGGAAATAGGAATACTACAGCAATATATCTGATATATTTTTTCGCGTCTTTGGAACGCGTCAAATGACCTATTGACGACTCTTTTATGACCTAACATGACCTATCAACATCAAATTTAAATTTTAAAAGAAAATTATTTACCTTGCTTATAACAGGAAATTTTTTTTGGTATTGGAGATATAACAGTACTATATTTGATATACTTGTTCTCGTTTTCGAGACGTGTCGATTGACCTATTGACGAACCTTCGATGACCTTTCATGATTAATTTGTACTGATTTATAAAATTACAGAAAAGTTACATTGTTTATATGAGGAAATGAATTTGGTATTTATTTGAACCTTAACTTTACCGCGCGCATGGGAAACATTGAAAGTATCTAATTTGTTCAATTAAATTTTTTTTTTATAAAAGCACACACCCATAGAGAATACGATAGTGAATACATCTGTCATTAGAATTAATCACAGAAATGAAGATATTATTCGACTTCAAAAATACTTTTTTTCACTTTTTTCGGATACAAACCCACAAACTTTATTCGTCCACGATAAGAACTAAAATTCTTTACCTTATTGCAGGTACGCTCAGTTTTTGCAAAATGTATTGCAGGTATGTTAGACGGTACTATATAAAAAGACCCACCTGAAACAAAAGAGAAAGATTTATTAGGTCGAATTCTTACAGATTTTTTTGTATTTGGCACGATTAAAGTTTATAAAACTGTACGGAAATAACTCGATTCCTGGAAACAGACAGAATTTCCTCTACATCAAAAATTTGGCAATAGTCCAGTGGAATAAAACGTTCACCCTCAGCTTGGAAAAATGATAATTACTGTTAGTGGGCGTGAAACAAGCCGTCGTAATATTCTGCTGGTCTCTCCAAGGTTGACAAAAAGGTTAATCCATGTTTTGATGAACGGCGGTGCCACCGTGCTTCGCGAACTATGAAATTTCACGCTGTTTATAAAATATACCTTGGGTGCTTAAGGGTATATGATACATGGGCCACGTCACCAAACAAAGTATTTTCATTTCCTTGGGGTTTTGTTCAAGATAATTAATATTTATTATGCTGAAGCTTTGGGACATGATAAAAAGACAAACGAATCGACCTAAATGTAACATTTGTGTTTTTAAATTATTCAGAAAAAAAGATTCGTCTGTGTCCTTTACTGTGTATCAAAATATCAATTATTATTTTGCACACGGTTTTTTACACACTTGTAAAGGTGAAAAAAATCGCCGAACATGCACATCAGAACGTATTAGTGGTTTGTAATGATTTATCAACAAGGCCGCAGCACGAGACTCATTGTGAAATGTCTGTTTAACATTTATCTGTAGCATTTTTATCTTATGCACAAAACTTCTGGAAATGCGAAACACATATTAGATAAATTTTTAATTTATTAAGTAACAAAGTTGATTAATCTTCTTTCAACGATAATGCTATATTTTATTCACAAACGTGCTCAAAGTTCTGACATTTTCTTCCATGTAGCAAATAGCATTTAAAACCAAAAATTAGCGATATTTTCAGACTTAATTTTATCCAAAAGATTTTATAAAGACGCTAATTTAAAAAGTGAAAACTTTTCATTAAAAGCGGCATTTCATGTAAATCTCTAAAGCTAAGGGGTTGATTTATAGAGAGCTTCACATGCACTAAAGAGATACAACTTTTTTCGGAAACTTTTCGCATGCTATTCTGGAATTACTAGCGAAACATTGCATCTTTTAAAGTTAATGTATTTGCATAGACATTTTTTATCTTTAGGGGTAGATTTAGGGTGGGTTTCACACACATTGAAGAGATGCAACTTTATTTCATGATTTTCGGACCTCCCTAGCGACCTGGTGAAAAAATATAAAAATATGTTACATGTATCAAATTACTCGTCCTTAAAAACCAAAGTGAGCATCACTTTCCGTTTTTTAGAAATTGCAAAAAATTACCCCTATTTAGAGGTTGAGAAGATTTTACTTTTGATTTTTTGATTTTACTCTTGTAAGCTTTATTTATTTATTTATTTATTTAATACAATGAAAAATGATTTTATATTCAGTGGTATTTCCTATTGTTTAATTTTGTGGGGTCTTCTCAACCCCTAAATAGGGATAATTTTTAAAATTTTTAAAAAACAAAAATCGATGCTCATTTTGACTTTCAATGACGAATAATTTGATACCTGTAGCATATTTATATATTTTTTCACCAGGTCACTAGGGAGGTCCAAAAAACAGGCGAACTTTGGCGTCATTCTTTGTGTTTTAGAATTTTTGAAACGGTAGTTGTTAATTTGCAGTGGGATTCACGTGATCTAAAAAGATGTAACTTTTGTAAGTAGCTTTTGGCATCAGATGCTACCACTATCGACAAGAAAAATTCAAATGAAAAATTCTTTGCGTTTTCTTCAAATAGTTCAGACTCCGGTAAATTCAATAAATACAATTTTTAATTTTAGTGATATGTTTTTTCATTAAGTGAAATAATCTGCTGGTATCGATAGACAGCTGATACTTTTTTCCGTGGAAACATAAAAATTTCTTAAGCTCAATCAAGTTCAATCATTGCAGTGTTGTTATTTATATCTGATAACTAATATAAAACTCCCTTTTGATATTTGACTGTCACTGAGAAGAGTGACATTGGAGCAATGCTTTCAAAAGCATAAAATTACCTCGATATTTTGTATCAGGAAGTGCACAACTATGTTTCATCGTTCATTTCATTAGCGTTTGCAAGCATTGTTCCAAGTTCGTGCGTAACGGATAAGCAGTTCAAAGAGCGCGCCCTATAGATATCGATTCAGGGTTTGCATGCTCAAAGGGCAATAATAATAACTGGCTTTATGCAGAATGTGCTACCTGCTGAGAAAACTCGCAGGTTTCGAATTCCAGCACTTCTGGTGGATGCATTTTCATTAAAACCAAGGCTTTTCTATATGGGTAGTTCTCCATATGAATGTCACTGTATTGCTTCTCCGTGTAATACCTTTGCGAATGTGCATTGAATTGCTTTAAAATTTTGCAAATTTTTCCTTTTTGATAATAGTGTGAAAAACTATTGTTTTTTACATAGATTTTCAGTTTTTAGCACTTCAACAATCGCGAATTTTAAGTTTAAAAGTTTCTCCCTTGTTCTTTTGCTTGAACGTGCGATGGCAGTGTGATTATTTTTTTTGCGACTTTTGTTGTTCTTTTATTTATTGTTATTTCCCACCCTCTTTTTGCAGTTTTACGTTTAATTATCTTCTTTGATCACATTTTATGATTCTAAGGGGCGAGGACGGAGAATGTTTTAAAAAGTATTACAGGAGGAAAATAGGTTTTTCACGCTTATGGGTGGTTGATTCCATCTTCAGGGTGTCAATTATCATCCTTACAGTCACAGAAGATTTATTCATACATCTTTACATATGCACTGGAACTTGGAATTAAGTCGTCCGAGCTTAAGTAGTTTCGAGGATAGGTGCCGCAGCGGTTTCGGGCTGAGAGTGGTGCTCCCTGGGGCCGAGAGGGGGTTGCTCAAGTATGCGTCAAGACCAGCAGCGACAAAGGGGCAGTACGCGGGTTGATTGATTTACACGCAATGACTCTTTACGTTTAGACTGTCTAGATCTACGCTAAGGTAACTGCAAGCAATGCTCGAAACCCGTCGTCATTCTAAGTTCCAGTGTAATTTCGGTTTCGGGCATGGCTCGCATTGGACTTGGAAAATCCTAAACGTCAAGATCGTGATAACCGCCGTAGTTTCCATTCTCGGAACGCTGTAAATACGAAATGATTAAATCCAAGTTACAGAGTATTTTATTTGAAGTTCGTTTGATAGCTTTGAATACCCCACAAATTATCTAATGGGGTCGATGTTGTTGGACCGTAAGTTCCAAAAGTATGTGGCGCTCAAGTCACCAAATTATTATCTATCATAGTCTACCAATTATTATCCATAAAACTATTGTAAAATAAAGACATTATTGATTCGTGATCATTTGAAATAACTTCAGCTTCATCATATGTCTATATGTACATATTTTTGGACATTCCGCATGCTACAACTTAGAAATGGTACATCGTAGAGAAAAAAAAATTGAAATGAATTTTGTAGCTTTCTTATGGATAAAAAACTTTTACATTTGAAGTGCAGTTCGAAAAACATTTTTTTTCCGTCATATAGCGTTAAAACCCTTTTTTTGTAATTTCAGCGCCACCGTTTTCGAGAAAAACAAAATCCAAAATCTTTTTGAGTTTGGACCATATTCCGCAAGGGGAGGGATGACGGGAATTCATGGTCAAGGTTTTTTCAC
>JAAAKG020137617.1:0-35426 GCA_010014905.2 Druon quercuslanigerum
ATTATTAATCCAAAGTGCCCGTTTTAATCGAAGAAAAAATAGATGGTCATTTCCAGGTTTTTTCCAGGTTTACAAAAAAAGTTTCGAACTCGTTGTGGCTAAGATTTTTTTAATTTGTAATTATAAAAACTGAATTGCAAATTGCAACACTTAAAGTGTAGCTTTTTTTAATTTTAAACTTTTAAAAGATTAAAAAAAATTTGAATCCACACTATCATTTTCAATTTCCTAAATTGAAGAACGAACCAAAAAATATATATATTTTCAAAATTATATCTTTTTGAGCAACTTTTAACAATTAATAATTTTTCAATTATTACACATACTTCAAAAATTGTTTTGAGGTCTATTTTAAAGATTCACTCAGAATTATTATTTAAATAAAAAATCATTAAAAATTTGTCTAAGAATCTTATGAAAATGTTTTTGTCACCTTTAATCTTTTCAAAAACCTTAATAAGCCTAAAAATTTTGTTTCACAATGCTCATAAATCGATATTTTGTTTAAATTTTTTAAAAATGTTTTCAAATTTCAAATTGTTTGTGAAATTCTTTTAAAATTTCGAAACATTTTTTCAAATGATTCTAATTTATGCTAACACTTTCATTAAATCCTGAAAAATTTTTAAAAATCACTTTAAATGTGTTAAATTGTTTTTTGGCAATTGTGGATGTCTTTTGAAATATTTTTAAATATTTTTTTCAAAATAATTTTTCAAAATAAAAGTCATTTAGAATTTTCTTAGGAATATTAAGAAAGCTTTTTTATTTTTTCAAACTTTTGAAAATCCTGAAACAAACTTCAAACTTTTATTTTGATAACTTCAAAAATCTATATTTTGTTTTGCTAATTTTTGGAAGTTTAAAATAATGTTTGAATTTTTAAAACTCGCAAATATCTCTTGGACTTACTGGAATTTTTCCTGAATAGATTCAACTGTTAAACTGTTATTTATACAAAATAATCAACATTTTCACTTAAAACAAAATATAATAAATATAATTCCCAATTATAAATTTCTAAATTAAATGAATTAAAAATAGAAAATCCAAATATTTAGTTACGAGAAAAAAGTGATTATTTTCTTCATTATTTTCGTAGCCTGAAATGCAACTAAGAGCTATACATTTATATCCCATGGTTTATACACTTATTATTTTTCACAAAATTGATAAAAAAAATACAGAATCTTCACTGTACTATACCTTCTTTGACTTCATTTTATAAATTTCTTCGATAAAAAATGCGATGCATGAGGCTGCTTAAAAGTTATACTCACTTATTAAACATTAATTTTTTTGTTGGAGATTCATCATTTTATTATAAAGTTCATCTCTGGTTGTTAAAAATCCATTCTTTTATCTAAAAAATTAACTATTCCAGTAAAAAATTAAAATATTTTGCCGAAAATAATTTTGGCGTGAAGAATTAGATTTTTAAGAGAAAATTCAACTATTCTATTTTTGGTTGAAAATTCATTTTCTCCCTCTTTACTCAATTGCTATTTTTTGTCTAATGGGCTGAAGTGTAAGTTACTTTGGAAGTCTGTTCTTTATTTGTAAATCTTTTTCATGCTTGTTTATCATACACAATTGCTGTTCGATCTTAAATTAAAAACTTATCTTTTTTAATTTAATTTCAAGTATTTGACATTATTTCCTTAAAAATTTAATGATTTGTTTTAAATTTAATTTGCTTTATGGGAAATTTGTCTTTTTATAGAAAATTAATTTTTATGCCTGAAAATTCCTCATGGGAAATTTGTCTTTTTATAGAAAATTAATTTTTATGCCTGAAAATTCCTCTTTCGTAAAAATTTCAACTATCCCAGTTAAATATTCATCATTTTAGTTGAAAATTCATTAGTGTGGTTGAAAATTGATATGTCCTAGTTCAAAATTCAACAATTAGAATAAAAAATGGTATTTTTGAATAAAAAAATTAAACTTTACAAATACACGTATTTTGTTTTTAAAAAATCGATTTTTTGATAGAAAATTATCTTTTTCTTTGAAAGTTGATGTTCTTGTCTAAAAATTCTTCTTGTCAGTTGAAAATTCAAGTATTTGAGTTAAATATTCATCATTTTAGTTAAAAATTGATCTTTTAGGATAAAAATAGAATTACTTGGTTCAAAGTTGAACTCCTTTTGCTAAAATTTTTTATTATTGTTTTTTTTTTTGAAGATTCATAATTTGAATGCAAAATTTACTTATTGGGTTGAAAATTGAGTTAATTGATAGAAAACTTACTTTTTCTTAGGCTAAAAAGGAATTTTTTCTGAAAATTTAACTATTTTGTTGAAAATTTGTTTCCGTTTTGGTTAAAAATTATCTTTTTAACTGTAAATGTATTAATAGCATGCATTTTTTTACTAGAAAATAAATGATTCAATTTTTGTTTGATAAATGATATTTTTCAGTTGAAAATTCATCTTGTTGGTGTAAAGTTAAATTATTTTATTTAAATATTCATCATCTTAGTTGAATATTTCAGTTTCAGTTAAAAAATCATCTGTTTGGTTGAACATTAATTTTTTCAACTTAAAATTTAATCATTTATGTTTTGGTTGAAAATTTATATTTTTTCAGTAAAAGTTCATTTTCGTGAGTTTGAAAAATGAACTATTTTATTTGAAAATTCATGTTTTTTGTTTAAAACTCATGTTTTTGGTTTAAAATTCAACTATTCTAGTTGAAGATTCACACTTTAATTGCAAATTTCCTGTGTTAGGATAAAAATAATTGCATTAAATAAAAATAAAATTATTCTATTTTTTGTTTAAAGTTGATTTTATTCTAGTTCAAAATTTAACTATTTGGCTAAAACTTTTTCCCCTTTAATTAAAAATTCGTCTATTTTGATTGAAAAATTATCTTTTTTAGTTAAAAATTTATCTGTTTGGTCTGAAGTTCAATTTTTTAAAAATATTCATCATCTTAATAGAATATTTCAGTATTAGTTAAAAATTCATCGGTTTGGTTGAAAATTAATTTTTTTTAACTTAAGGTTTGATTATTTAGGTTTTGATTGACAATTTATCTTTTTTTAGTAAAAATTAATTTTTGTTAGTTTGAAAATTCAACTGTTTCAGCTGAAGATTAATTTGGTTTTAAACCCATTTGTTTGGTTGAAAATTTATCTATTCTAGTTGAAGATTCATCATTTTGACTGAAAATTCACGAGTTAGGTTTAAAATAAATTGTATTAACTAAAAATGTAACTATTGCATTTTTTGTTGAAAGTTTATTATTTAGTTCAAAATTCAACTATTTGGTTTGAAATTTTTTCTCCTTTAATAAAAAAATTCAAATATTTCATTGAAAAATGCATGTTTCTTTTTTATTTGTTTTTAAAAATAAAAAATTTTAGTTTCTTGTAAAAAGTTGTTAATCTTGTTTAAAAGTTCATTTTTTTTTGTTGAAAGTGCAAGTATTTCAGTTAAGTATTTATCATTTTAGTTGAAAATTGATATTTTTTTTTTGAAAGTTGAATTATTTGTTTTAAAATTTAGTTATTTTGAAATTGTTTACTCTGATGTATTAAAGGATGTTTAAATTGAAGCTTATTAATTAAAATAAATGTTTGAGTTTTGCGGGAAATATGAATATTTTACTTTTAACTGACCGGGAAATTACCGGTAATTTGGAAACGTTCGCCAATTCACCACCCTGATAGTAATTAAAAAATTTCCAAGACAAAATTTAAATGTATGCTTTTTTTAAAGACAAAATGGACATGTCACCGATCCTTTACGTAAAAGAAGTCACAGAAACTTGTACAAGAAGGATGACCAACAAATATTGATTCGAAGCGTTCAGAAATGCGAGTTTATCGAGAGTGTTACGGATGCGAGGTTTTCAGCACATATACACAGAGTACTGTTTTTATTTAAATTAAAACTCATAAAAGCTTTAAGGTTTTCATCAAGTAAGAAATATTAAAATAATGCTATTTTGTAAACTAATTTAGGCACTCGAGGCTCAAGATGTTAGGCGCCCAAAAAAAATCCAATCGTACATGTGGCCGGCTGTGAAGAAGGGTCTCGATGTTATAGCGATCAGTCCTTCTGATTCTGGAAAAACGTATGGATATTTAGTACCGATTGTCAGTTCCCTAGTGAATCAAGCAAAGGTTAGTCAATATATTTCTAGTTTTGTAATTTTTATCTTTTATACGGTGTGTCTAGCCTTCTTGAAAACCTGAAAAAGTCTTCGAATTTTACTCATGGCCCTGAAATTTTAATTTTTTTGAATAAAATATAGGTTTTTAAACTTGTTCTCTTCTGATCGTAGCAAAATTCAAGTTTTTCTTAATTTAATTTTTTTGCCAATTTAGAAAAGTGATGTCTATTTTATGTACACTTGTAGGGTATATGAGTGAAAATTATTATCGTTTTTAATTTAGGACAGGGAGCTTCGGTAAGGAAATATAATTTCTCTTGGGACAGGGAATTTTTGACATGGAACGGGAATCTTTTTAAAGAATTAAAAGTGGCATTTAGACGAAAGAAGTATAGAAATAAACCGTCTTCCATGCCAAAAAAAAAAATTTCCTTCATTCAAACTTTTTAAAAAGAAAGTACGTCAAGTAGTTTTTAGATCAGAAGTTGTATTTGGAAGAAGAAATATTTCTGAATTTTAAGATATTTTTTTTACATTTTATTTATGAGTTTGCCCTTTTTTCTTGGAAATTTAACTATTTGCGGTTAAAAGCTGAACACTTTTGTTAAAAGTGTTTTTTTGGAGATTCATCATTTTAATTAAAAAGTGATCTCTTTAGAAATGTAACTACTTTTTTGAAAATAAAATTTTCAACTAAAAATGTAACTATTGTAGTAGAAAACCTCATTGTTTTTCTGAAAATCCGATTTTTTTTTGGTTAAGAATTAGTTTTTTGACGTTAAATTCAACTGTTTGGTATAAAAGTGATATGTTTTATTTGATAATTAAATTTTGTTTTAATTCATGTAATTTGTGGAAAAATCGTCTTTTTTGTAGAAAATTAATTTTATTGGTTAAAAATTCATCTTTTTGGTAGGTACGAAATTCGACTATTTCAGTTGACGATTGATAATTTTAGTTGAAAATTGATCAGATTGCTTGAAGGTAAATTTTTTTAACTAAAAATTTAACCGTTCCATTTTGAGTTGGAAATTAACCTTTTCTTATTTATAATTTAACAACTAGAATGTAAATTGGTATTTTCTAATTAAAAATTTATTTATTATGTTATCAACTTCTTTTTGGTTAAAAATTCAAGTATTTTAGTTAAATATTCATACTTTTAGTTGAAAATTCATCTTTCAGGTTAAAAATAATTTTTTTCTGTTGGAAAATAAAAATTATTTGTTAAAAAGTTTTCATTGCAGTTCATCATTTTATTTAAAAATTCGTTGTTTTTTCTTTGGGCAAATAGGAATTTTTTACCGAAAATTTGACTATTTTATTCAAAATGTGTTTTTTTATTCGTTGCAAATACTTTTTTCTCAAGTTGAAAATGAAAATACTATTCCAGTTGAATATTTCATAATCTTAGTTAAACATTAATTTTTTATGGTTGAGCATTCATTTTTTGACTTAAAATTTAATTATTCAATTTTTTGTTGAAAAATAATATTTTTTACTTGAAAATTCGTCTTTTTTGGTTGACAATTTATTGTTTTTAGTAAAAATTTAGTTTTTGTGTTGAAAGTTCAACTATTTGAATTGAAGATTGATTGTTTTATTTTGAAACTTATTTTTTTATTTTAAATTTAACTGTTCCATTTGAGCATTCATCGTTTTACTTGAAAATTCATAATTTAGGATGGAAAATAATTTTTTTTTACTAAAAATGTAACTATTCCCTTTTCCGTTAAAAATTGATTTTTTTCTAGTTCAAAATTCAATTATATTGTTGAAAATTTAGTGAACTATTTTCTTGAGGTTCATCTTTGTTTGCATATTCAACTGTTTTTGGTTGAAGTTTAATATTTTTTGTTTCGACATTGGACTATTTGGACTAAAAATTCATCCTTTTAAATTAAAAATCTTTTTGGATTAAAAATTCATATTTTTTCGTTCGAAAATTAAACTATCTTCTAAAAAATTTAATTATTGTGTTAAAAAAGGTTCATTATTTTGTTTAAAATATAACTCTGGTTGAAAATTTAACAATTTTGTTTAGATTCATCTTTTTGTTGGAAATTAAACTTTTTTTGGTAAAACTCAATATTTTTAGTTTCAAAATTCTATTATTGGGACAAAAAACTCATCCCTTTGGATCGAAAAGTCACCTTTTTCGTTAAAAGTTCAACTGCATTCTAAAAAAATCCAAATATTTAGTTATAAAAATTTAATTATTTTGTTCAAAATTCAATTCTGGTTTAAAATTTAACTGTCTTCTAAAAGATACAATTACCTCTTTAAAAACTTTAACTGTTTTGTTGAAAATTTAACTCTGGTTGACAATTGAGCCATTTTGTTAAGATTCATCTTTTTTGTTCAAAATTAATCCTTATGGATTGAAAATTAATGCAGTAATTTGGATCAAGATGCAGCTGTCTTTAATTAAAGTTTAATCTTCTTTATTTAAAAGTTCAACTCTGTGGATGAAAGTTTAGCTATTTTGTTTAAAAATTCGTTCTTTTCGATTGCAAATTGATCCTTTATTGTAGAAAATAAACTTTTTTTCATTAAAATAAGTAAACACATTATAAATTAAATTTTTTTTGAAATTATTTTATTCTATTTATAAAATATGCAATGTCAAAAATTTTACAAGTCTAAAATTGTAGTTTTTGAATTTTAACAGTTTGGGAATATGAAATATTGGCCTTGGAAACATTTTGGATTTTAGCTTCGTCATTTTTCAATGTGACAAAATTAACAATCATTAAAAAATAGTTTAGACCATAAAATCAGATTTTCGAGTGGCATGAGAAAATTCGTGTATGACACTTTTTTATTTCCACTAGATTTACAATTTTTACCGTGTTTCGTAAAAAGTATTTTTTCACTTTAAAAAAAGGTACCTGGATACATTTTTTTGCCCTGAAAAAACCTGGAAAGGTCTTCGACTTTTTGTTTAAGAAACGCAAGACACCCTACTTTATACAACATAATTTTTACTCGATTTTTCATATTTTCCAGCTTCCCAAAGGTACCAGACCAACCACATTAATACTCTGTTCATCGTCGTCAGATGTTGCAAATGTTGCCTCGCTCTGTGACGAATTTTTAATACATTATCCACACATTAAGACGGTAGCTGCTTTGAATGGGAAGCCAGAGAAATCCTTATTGGTAACTTTTGACAAACATTATTTTAGTATTCAGGGTTTTTTCGGTATGATATTTTTTGAAACACTCAGGTTGGCCGCTGGACCCGATAAATGATTGGAAATTTTCTGAGACAGGGAAACACCTTGAAATGACCGTGAATTTATTTTTTGACTGGGAATTTTACAAATTTTTTGTGAAAAAATCCGTTCAAGTTTGATTTTAATAGTTTTTAAAAATAATTAGTTGAATTTTACCTGTTTTAATTATATCATTCAGTTTATAATGCCTAAATCGACTATCTTTTATTTTAAAAAATTAACTTTTAGATTTTTATTTTTATGTGTGTATTTCTAATTCAAAGAATTTTAAAGTGCAGTCTTGGAGATTTAAACAATTAAAAATTAAAAGCGCCTGAAGTTGCATTTTTTATGAAAAAAAGTTTTATGTTATCAACTGTGAAGGTAATTAAATAAATTTAAAAAAAAATGGATTTGTACTTCAATTTTAAAAACTGCACAAAAATTGACCAAACGATTCTAAATCCGTTCAAAATTTTAAGATTTTCCAGATTGTAACTATTTCAATTGAAATTTCTTAAGCCATTAAAAAAATTCAAACTTGCAGTTGAAACTTTATGAACTGTTTTCAACTTAAAAATAACTTCTCAATAATATATTCGTCATTAAAGGCTTTTATTAAATTTAAAATATTGTGTCAATCAAAATTATTCAATTTTTGACCTATTAAATTTGAAATGTTGTATTTAAGAAGAAGAATATTTATTTAATATTTAGCAAAATTTGATTGTTTATTTAAAACGAGTAAATTGAAACCAAATACTTAAAATTAAACAATTTGAAACTTAATTCTTTGACATAAAAAGCCTAGAATGTTGAATCGTTACAATTTCGAAGAGCTTTTAAACTTTTAACGTTACAATTTTGATTGTTCTTTTTAAAAAATGTTTAATTTGTGAGTAAAATTGTTGGATTTTGACGTATAAATAATGATGGAACACTTATTATTTATAGGAAAAATTGGAGTCATTTTAAGAGATATTTAAAAGTCTTGAAAGGGTTCAGAATTAATTTAAAACTTGAAATGATTTAAAGTAATTTAAACGAAGTGAGTGACACATTTTTTCCAGAACCTCTAAATATATTTCAAAATAAATCTTCTTCATCTTTAAATCTTCCAGGTTCTTTTTGACAATTTTGGAAAGTTTAAAAATAATATTTCAAAATAAAAAATCATTTACAATTTTCCTAGGAATCTGAAGAAAATGTCTTTATTCTTTTAAATAAATTCATTTTGAACATCTTTAAAACTTTTAAATATCTCTTATAATTACTCTAAGTTTTTCTAAAAATAGTAAGTTTTCAATTGTCATTTATAAATCTACATTTTAATGAAATTTGTTAAAATTTGCAGGACTTTCTACAAGTTGTAGGAAAAATTCAATTCACTTTAAAAGATATTTAGAAGTTCTGCAAGAATTTCAAAAATAATTAAAAATTTGAAAAATTTCTAAACCATTTCTATATTTCTCAGTATTTTGAAATAAAATTTTTAAGCTTTTCAATTATGCTTAAAGTGTTTCAAATTAAAATAATTTAACTTCTAATTTAAGAACCTTAAGTTTAAAAAAATTATTTTTTTTAATTTCTGATGTTTCCGCTTAAAATTGCTTAAAATAATATATATTTGAAAATGTTTAAAGTGTATTAATTGATTCTTTGATTTAGAGTATTGAAAATGTTAAAATGGATTTATATTTTTAGAACTGAATCTGAATTTTTGAACGCTTTCATTTATAAAAGTTAAAAATCATAAATTTTGCAGTTTATCTGAATTTCATTAAAAATTTTACAATTGAAAAGTGAGCTTCCATTTGATATTTGTACTTTGAATGCTTTAATTTTTAGCTCATTTATTCTTACATCAAGCGGAAAAATGTTTAGCTTTAGAATTCAATTTTTAAAATTTTGTTGACAGAGAAAAAACTGGGGATTTTTATCTTCAATTAAAATAGCCACCCTGAATACTAAAGAATTTAATTATTTTCAGGCACAAATCTACAATGGATGTCAAATACTCGTAGCTACAGTGCCATTTTTAGCTAGGTTCATTAAAAAATTCAAAAATATGAACGTGATTGATTTGTACCATCTTCGGCATGTTATTCTTGACGGAGCTGATGTTATACTAGACAAATATATACAGCCGGTAACTATTATATCTATAGAATTTTTATTTATTGAATATATATTTATGAGACTTCAAACTCCTCTCCCTATTGCCCGCTTTTTCCCTTTTTCAAAGAATTTATATTTTTCTCCCTTTTCTGAAGAAGCACTCCTTTTTCTCGTTTTTTCGCTTAAATTCGAAGTGAATTAATAGAACCTAATAAGAAAATCAACCTATTTTGGTTTAAAAATTAATTCATATTATTTGATAAGTCTATTATATTTTTGACTCATAATTTATCTTTTTATCTCAAGAATTCTACTGTTTGGTTAAACATTGAATTACTTGTGGAAAATTCAACTATTTTGTTTAAAATTCATACTTTTGAGTCGAAAATTCAACAGTTTTGCGGATCATTCATCTTTTTAAATAGAAAATTCTTTCTTTTTTTTGTAACAAATTTATCCTTTTGGATGAGAAATTCATCTTTCGGTAGAAGAGTCACATTCTTTTGTTTAAAAATTAATTTCTTTATTTAAAAATGCTTCTATTAAGTTTTTGTTTGAGAATCCATCTCTTTTGGTTGAAAATTTAATTATTTTGTTAAAGATATATTTTTGGTTCAATAATTGGTATTTTTGTCCAAAAATTCAATTGTGTTATGGAGTATTAGTCTTTTTGAATAAGATAAATCGTCTTTTTGGGTTGAAAATTCATCTTTTGGTAGAAAAATAATATTTTGTAGTTGGAAGTTAATTCTTTTCGTTTGATAAGTCTATTATTATATTTTTGACTCATAATTTATCTCTTTATGTTTTTTTTGTTGTTTGGTTAAACATTTAATTACTTTGTGGAGAATTGAACTATTTTGTTGAAAAAATACTTTTGGGTCCAAAATTCAACAGTAGAAGTCATTTTTTTAGAAGTTAATTTTTTTAATTAAAAATTCTACTATTTAATTTTTGGTTCAAAATTCATCTCTTTTGGTACAAAATTTAATTATTTCATTAAAAATTCTTATTTTTTGTCCAAAATTCAACTATTTTATTAAACATTCATCTTTTTTTATAAAAAAATCGTCCTTTGGGTTGAAAATTTATCTTTTGGTAGAAAAGTCATATGTTTTGATCAAAAGTTAATTATTTTTATTTAAAAAGTCTAGTATAATATTTTTGTTTTAGAATCTATCTGTTTCAGTTAAAACTTTAATTATTTTGTTAAAAAGTCATTATAGATTGAAAATTATTGAATTGTATTGTGTTTTATTAAATATTGTATTGAATTGTTTCTTATTAAAATTAAAATAATTTTTATTCGAAATATCAATTTTGACACTTTTTGCTGAGAATTAATCCTACTTTGTTGAAAATTTGTCATTTTTGGTAGAAAATAAATCTTCTTGGTTGAAAAATCTTCTTTTTAGGTTGAAGTTAACTATTTTGTGTTTGAAAATAACATTATTTTTTTGGTCGAAAATTAATTTCGTTAACTGAAAATTTAATTATTATACTTTTGCCTGAAAATTGACCTTTTTCAATGGAAAATTCAACTATTTGGTTAAAATTTCATGTATTTCGATAAAAGTTCAGTTCTTTAGTTGAATTTTTATTTCTTTGGTTGAACATTTAATTTTGGTTGAAAATTAAATAATTTGGTGGACATTATTTTTGTCTCCTTCACTGAACAATATTGTTTCGTTAAAAACGTAATTCTTTTTTTTTGAAAATTCGTCCTTTGATTTGAAAGGTGATCTATTTTGATAAAAATTTAATTTTTTCTCTTTTTTTTGTTTGAAAATGTAACTTTTTTCATGATAATTAATCTGTTTTGGTTAAGAATCCGACTATTTTGTTTTAGATTTGTCCAGTAGTGTTCTTTTTTGCTTTAAATTCAATTTTTTTCAACTTAAAATTTATTTATTTCATATTTAGTTGAAGATTGATCTTTTTTAGCAAAAAATTCTAATATATGGCTGAAAATTCCTGTATTCCTATATTTGAAAATTGGTGAAGTAACCGTGAAACGCTTTACTATTTCCCATGCATAGAAACGGTTTCAAGGCAAGTGCGAGGGATCTATTTAAATTTTGGATGTAAACATTCCTAGCGATTAAGTAACAGCGATCGTGCCGAATTCGAGAGCTCATTTTTGTTTTTTTTTTAAATATTTACTGAATATCTAAACGTTGTTGTAATTATTTAAGCAATCTTCATAAAATACTATTTTTTAAAGAATACGTTCAATTTATTATGTTGCTTTGTAAATTTACAGGAACTATTAATTATTTAAACAATTAGGATTAAAAATTAAGATTTTGGCTTTTTTTATAAAAGTCAATTTGTTCACGAAGTCAAGTGAGAATGACTATGCAATGCCTTTTTCTTTATTTCTTTGTAAATTTACAAGTACTATTAATTATGTTTTCTTTGTAGCTTGACATATTGACAAGAATGTTGATTATTTAAACAATTAGGATTATAAATTAAGAGGTTTTTTCTACGAGTCAATTTGTTTTAGAAGTCAGCTAAGAATGACTATTCAATGCCTTTTTTCTTTGTTGCTTTGTACATTTACAAGAACTGTTAATTATTTAAACAATTTAGATAAGAAAATTAAGAGTTTGTCTTTTTTCTACGAGTCAATTTGTTTTCTGGATCAACTAAGAATAACTATTTACCCATTTTTCTTTGATGCTTTGCAAATTTCCAAGAGTATTAATTGTTTACACAATTTCGATTATAAAATTAAGAGATTGTCTTTTTTCTGCGAGTCATGTTGCTTTCGAAGTCAACTGAGAATTTCTATTTAACTACTCTTTTTTATGTTGCTTTGTATGTTTACAAGAGCTATTAATTATTTAAACAATCTCGATTAAAAATTAAGAGTTTGTCTTTTTTCTGCGAGGAAATTTATTTACGGAGTTCACTAGGAATGTATTCAACTACTATTTTTAATGCTCCTTTGTAAATTTACAAGAACTATTCTTTGTTTAAACAATTTAGATTTTAAAAATTAAGATTTTGGTATTTTTCTACGAATAAACTCACTTTTCACAGAATTAACTAATAATAGCTTTCCGATCATTTTTCTCTATGGTACTTTGCTTCATTAATATTTTTTGTAGTATATTTTATCTTGCAATATATTTTTCCATATATTTTACTTTGTTTAATCACTTAGTCGAACCAATAATCAGTATTATTATTATTATCTATTTTAATATGCTAAAGAATCATTTAATTTAACTTAATTTCGAAATAAAATAATTGCAATTGCATCAGTGGGGTCGCGCGCGTATAAGCTTCTAGTTTTGTTAAAAATGCATTCTTTTTGCTGAAAATTCTTCTCTTCGGTTAAACATTTTGATATTTTATTTTTTCGGAGGGAAATTCAACAATTTGGTGGGCATTATTATTTTCTTGACTGAAAAATCTTGCTTGGTTGAAAATGTAATTATCATGTTATTCGTATTTTGGTTTTGAAATTTCATCTCTTGGTAAAAATGTCAAATTTTTCGATTAAAAATGCAACTGTTTTGTTGATAATTAATCTTTTTTGCTTAAGGATTAACCTATTTTGTTAAAAATATGACCTGTTGTGTTAAATTCATTTTTTTATTTAATATTAAGATTATTTTTCGTAGAAATATTAACTTTTATATTATTTTTTGTTGTGAATTAGTGGCTTGAAAATTTAACAGTTTGAATGAATTTTTTTTCTTTTTTTTTTTTGTTGCAAATTGAACTTTTGTTGAAAACTCGTCTCTTTTCTTTGAATTCCCTCCTTTATAGATTAAAAATTGAACTATTTGGTAAAAAATGAATCTTTTTTTATTAAAAATTTGTCTCTTTTGCTTAAAAGTTCAACTATATGGTTGCAAGTGCAACTCGTTGGTTGAAAGTTCATCCTTCTACGTTGAAAAATCATCTTTTTTGTTAGAAATTGGAATATCGAACCTGCATGAATTTTATTGAAAAAATCAATTCCCCTATTTTTCTCCTATTTTCTTGAAAAATCACCCGATTTCTCCTATTTTGGGAGCATTTTGGGCTGTGAAATCTGAATTAAATTATCGGCTTTTTCTAATAACGTTGTGCAATTGTTTTCAGGCCATGGAGATATTCTTCAAACATAAAATAATGCGAGACAAGGATGAAAGATACGACAATGACTTATCCCTTCAGGTTATAGCAGTTGCACAACAATGGACCATAGGATTGAGACAATTCATGGATAAGGCGATTATTTATCCATATGTGTGTATTGGATCTTATATGGAAGCAGCTGCCTTCTCTCAAGTTCAAGCCAAGCTCTCGATTGTCAGATCTGAACAAAAAAATCAAAAGATTTTAGGTATGATAAGAAGCCATCTATAAATTAGGTAATAAATTTCATAATGGAATTAAAAAAAATAAGATGAAAGCTTCCAAGAGTCAGCTATTTTGAAAAAAATAACATAAATCAGAGAATTTCTGTAAGATATCAGGAGTTTTAGACCGGGAAATGACAGTGAATTTATTTTTTGACCTGGAATTAAAGAAATTGTTTGATAAAAAAATCTGTTCAAATTTGATTTTAACAGTTTTTTAAATAATTGGTTGATTTGTTATCTGTTTCAATTATGATATTGTTCAGTTTACAATGCGCAATACGAAAATCCTTAATTAAACCATTTTTTCATTTTAGTTTTTAATTCTTACGCTTTCATTTTAATTTAAAGAATTTTAAAATTCAGTTTTAAAGACTTAAATAATTAGAAATTAGAAGGGTTTGGAATCGAAGATTTTGGATAAAAAAAAACCTTTTTTAATTACTCAACTGCGAATAAAAAGTAGTTAATGATCGAAATAGAACTGTACTTTCAGGATTAAAAATTAAACAATAATTGATTTTACAAGACGATTTGGAATCAGTTAAAAATTTAAGAATTTTTTGATTTCAACGCTAAAAATTAAACAAATTAAAACGCCCGGTTAAAAATTTATCAAATATTTTCAATTTCAAAATAACTTCAAAATAATATATTTATAATAATTATTTATTAAGTATTAAATACTTTATTAGTTTAATAATTAATTTATTATTATTATTGATCAATTATTATATTAAAATTGATTAAATTCCAAATACTGGTTCAGTCTAAAATTGGAAATATTTTAATTAAGAAAAAAATAATTTGCTTAATATTTAGAAATAATTGACTGTTCATTTAAAATCAGTGATTAGAAAAAATTATTTAACACTAAACAAAAATAATAAAATTTAAACGTTAAAATTTTTATTGTTTTACATGATTGAAAACTTTTAATTCGTAAGTAAAATTATTGAATTTTGATGTATAAATAAATATTATAACCGAAATTTCGGTGCGAACAGCCCAAGATAGCCTAATTTAAAACAAAAAATAGTTTCTTGCAGATAAGAGTAAGAATGGTGAAAGGCTTCAAAAGAATAAAAAAATTCTTTTAAGATTCCTAGGAAAATTGAAAATTACTTTTGCATTTTGAAGCATTTATTTTTTTAAATGAATTAGAAAGATTTCCAAAATTGTCAAAAAAGAATCTTAAATATTTTAAGGAAACTTTTTGATGTTGCAGGTTTTTTAACAATGGTAGGGAACATTTTAAGAAAAATACAAATAATTTTTAAAAAAATGTTTAGAAGTTCAACGAGTATATTTTTCGTTGAGAATAGACCTTGTTTTTAAATAAAAATTCAAGTATTTGCTTGAAAGTTAAACTCTTTTCCTACAAATTATTTATTGTATAAGTTTCATTATTTTAATTGAAAATTTATCTGTTTAATTGAAAATTTAACTATTTTGCTTCTAAAAAATCCTGTTTTTCTGCTTGACAATCCATTTTCTTAACTAGAAATTTAACTATTCCAGTTGAATATTCCATTATACTAATCGAAAGATCGTTTTTTTTTGTTGGTAAAATCAATCTTCTTGATTTAAAAATTAAAAATTCTAGTTGAAAATTCGATTATTTTTTGAAAGTTAAACTCTTTTGTTAAAAATTCAAATACTACTTTTTTTTAAACGTAAAATTTATCTAATCCAGTCGAATATTAAATAATAATGATAATAAATAATTATTATAATATTAATTAATTAGTTTTTATTTATGATTTATTATTATAGTATATTAATAATATTATTGTTCTTAACATCATGTTAGTTAAAAATTCGTCTTTTGGATGGAAATTTATTATTCTAAAATAATTTTTAGTTTAAAGTTATTCTTTTTGTTTTAAAATTCAACTGTTCCAGTTAAATATTTACAATTTTGGTTAAGGATGCAATAAATATTCAGAACAAAATTATTTATTGGGTTGAAAGTTGGAACATTTTGGCTGAAAATTTAACTGTTTTGTTGAAGATTGATATTTTTTAGGTGAAAATTGAACTATTTATTAGAAATTTATCTGTATTGTTGTAAGTGCAATATTTTTGTTTAAAAGTTATGAATTTAAAGCGTCTTAAATTGAATTCAATATTGTATCCACATCAATTTTACTAAAAAAATATATTGCTCTATTTTCGCGAAAAATCTTCTTACTTCCTTACGTTCTTAGTTACTTTCACAAATGAAAAATGAAAATACAGTTTTTCAATTCCATGCATTTTTATATTCCGAGTCGAGTGTTCAAAGACTACTAAACCTAAACTACTGAACCACACTTACCCCTATTGTTTTATTTTTAAAACATTTTAGAAAAGGATCTTTAAATATTTATTTAATAATTATGCAGGATGGCCGCTGAACCGGGAAAGCGGGGATTTTATGAGACTGGGAAATTACCGTGCATTAATTTTTTGACCGGGAATTTTACAATTGCTTTTTTTTTTAAATCCGTCCAACTTTTATTTCAACAGTTCTTTAAATAATTAATTTAAATGTAATCTTTTTTAATTAAAATGCAGTTTTAAAGACTTAAACAATTAAAAATTAGAAGCGTTTAAAATCGAAGATTTTTCATAACAAACATTTTTAGTTGATCAATTGTGAATATAATTGAATTCATGATTTTTTAAATTAAATTTTACTTTAAGATTTAAAAAATAAATAATAATTTATTGCAAATAAACGATTGGGCATCAGTTCACAATTTTAGAATTTCCAGATTTCAAGATTAAAAATTAAACTATTTCAATTGGAAAGTCTTAAGCAAATGCGAACGCCCTATTGGAACTTATAAACTATTTTTAATTTTAAAATAACTTAAAAATACCGTATTTATAATTAAAGGCTTTTATTAAATTTCAAATATAATTTCACTTTAAAATATTCCATTTTTAAACCATGAAATTTGAAATTTTTCCATTAAAAAAAAAGAACATATTCTTAATATTAAAAAGATCTGACTCTTAATTTAAAATAAGTATTCAAATATTCTAAATTAAAAAAACGAAACTTTGAAAGTTACAATTTTATTGTTCGATTTAACAACATTTAATTTGTATGTCAAATTATCGAATGTTGATATATAAATAACACTTGAACACCTATTATTCTTAGAAAAAATTCTAGTAAGTTGAAGAGATATTTAGAAGATTTAAAAAATTTCAAATGTTTATAATAATTTAAACAAAGTGTCTAACGTGTAGCTCACGGATCAATTTAAAACAAAATATAGATTTTGGCAGATTTCGAACAAAAAATTTAGAAGCCTTTTAAGAATTTTAACAGGATTCAAAAGACTAATACTATTTTTTAATATTGCTAGAAAAATTGAAAATTTTTTTTTATTTGAACAAATTATTTGAAATTCGAATAATTTTAAATGTACGAGATGTTTCAAGATCTTGAAATAAAATTTCGAATCATTTTAAGGGTTTTTAAACAATTTAAAATCAAAATAATTTCATTTTTAATAGGAACAAGAAATTTTCAATCTTTTAGAAATTTATATTTGAAGTTGGAATTTATCCAGATTAATGATAATTCTGGCTTGGAACCGGGAATTTTCCAATTTTAACAAATTCCGAACTAGTACTTGAAATTTTCGAAAACGAATAAAATTCTGAATTGTAACAGGAAATTTTTCCAAAGAATTCTAATTCTGAGTTGAAGTAGGGAATTTTAAAATTTTAACAAATTCTGAGTTGAAACTGGTATTTATTCAAAAGAATTATAATTTTTCTTAAAACAGAATGTATTCTAATTCTAAGTTAAAACGGGATATTTTCGAAAAAAATTAAACTTACGGCACAGGGAATTTTACAAAAAAATTCTGAATGGAAAATTGAATTTTCCCAACAAATTTATTGTTCTGTGTGAAAGGAGGTATTTTCGAAAAAATCTAAATTATGAATTTGAACAGGAAATTTTTCGAAAGCAATTAAAATTCCGGATTTAAACAAAGAATTCATAACCATTTCTGAGGTGGAATTAGAATTTAAAATTACTTGAAATGGTACACGGAGAGAAGTTTCGGGAGTTTAGTTTAAATTATAGATCTCGAAATTCCATCTCTTGAAATTTCTTTCCATGTATAATTTTGAAAAAAATTTAATTTGTTGATTGATTCTTTAATTTAGATAATTGAAAATTTAAAAATTGAGAATTTGAACAAAGTTTAAAATTCAAGAGTTTTACTTTGAGTGCTTTCTTTTGCAGTTCAGTTTTGATTATTTCCAATGGAATCATTTTTAGATTTAGTGCTCGATTTTTTAAATTTCATTGACCTTCAAAAAAATGTTTTGCGAACCGAGAAAAAACCGGAAAATTTTTTCTATGAATAAAACGGTTACCCTGTTATTTAAGAATCGTTGAATAACAATGAGGAAATAATCAACGAGAGGATAATGATAATTTGCACGGATGCACGTGAGGCGATTGAGTTGGACAGCATTATAAAATCTAATAAGAAGAAGACTCTTCTGGCTCACAGCAACATGATTTTTAATGAAGTGCATAGTATCAGAGCCGATTGGGCAGCAAGCGTTTCCGGAATGTATCCCATCCTGATCTGCACGGACGATGTACTTTCGGATTTGAATATACAAAACGTAACTTGGTTGATACATCATTCGGTTAACTTGGCTTCAAAATCCAGATTTTATTACAGATTCTCCACTCTGATGGATAATTGGGACGCGGTAATAATAATTCATTGTTTTGAGAAATTCCCTAACTTTTTACCTCGCACCAGAATTTAATTTTTCTTCTTTTTTAAGGACAAGAACAAGTGCAAAGTACTTATATTTGTGGATGACAGCAATGACATGCAGTTTCAAGGTCTTGTGGAAATTATGCAAAGACTCCACGCCACTATGCCGCCAAAATTGATAAATTGGGCTAATGTAAGACACTTTTAAACTTATTTAAAAAAATAATTTACAGGTTGGTTGGAAAAAATTTAAGTTCCTTTATCACAGGTTTGATAAAAATGTCTGGCTTTGCTTAAATATCGTAAAAACTGGCCTGAAAAGGTGAACAATGAAAAAGTATAGAAAAGTTGAAAAATCATACATGACCAATATTTTTTTAATAATGTTCGTGATTCTTTTGCTTCAATTCCACGAAATATTTGCAAATGAAAATCCCGAAAGTTGAGAAGAAAAACCGGGAAACCGGGAAACAACAGTGAATTTATTTTTTGACCGAGAATTTTACAAATTTTTGAAGAAAAATCTGTCCACGTTCAATTTTAAATATTTTTAAAGTAATTAGTTGAATTTTCATCTTATTTAATTATAATATTATTTAGTCCATAATGCGTAATTCAAAAATCTTTTACTGCCGAAATTTTCCATTTTAGGCTTTTCTTTTTAAGCGTACATTAAAACAATTGAAAATTAACAACTTTTGAAATTGGAAATTGTTGAAAAAAAGACTTTTACTTGTTCAACTGTAAATATAAACTATATAATCATTTCAAAAATTGAACTGTACCTCAAGTATTAAAAAGTGAACAATAATTGATTTGTTCAAATGATTCCAAACCCGTTCAAAATTTATGAATTTCCAGGGTTCAACGTTAAAAAATAAACTGGTTCAATTCAAAAGCCTTTGTCGTAAAATAAATGTAAATAATTTGAAACTAAATTTTTTGAAGTAGAAAGCCTTGCATCATAAAAATTTTAAGGAGCTTTCAAACTTAGAACGTTACGATTTTAATTTTCTATTTAAAAATTATTCATTTGTAAGTTAAATTGTTAAATTTATTTGTATAAATAACAATTGAACACTTATTGCTTGCAGAATAATTCGACTAATTTCTTGAGATATTTAGAGGTTTTTAAAAGATTCAAAATTAATTTGAAACTTAAAATGATTTCAAATAAATTAAACGAAGTGTGTGTTCTGACAAAATTCGGCTATTCGTACCGATATTACGATGAAAACAGCAATGGCATATATTAAAACAAAATGTAAATTTTGGCATACTTTGTACAAAAAATTTAAAAGCTTTTACGAATTGTAAAAAGCTTTAAAAGAATAAAAACCTTTTCTTAAGATTGCTAAGAAAATTGAAAACGATTTTTATTTGGCAAAATTATTTGAAATTCGAGTTATTTTAAAAGATATTTAGAAGTTATAAAAAAATATTAATAATCATTTTGAATTAAAAATTTTTTTTAAGCTTTTTAAGAATATATAAACTATTTAAAATAAAAATAATTCAACTTATAATGTAAAAATGGTTAAGTTTAAAAAATTTCAATCTTTCAAGTTTGTAATATTTCTAGCTTAAAGTTGGTTAAAATACTAAAATTAAAAAAAAAAAATTATTGGTTGATTTTTCCATTTAGAGGATTTATGTTTTTGCAACTGAATCTGAATCTTTGAACTCTAAAATTTATAAAAGTTAGAAATTCTAAAATTCTCAGTTTAAATGCATTTAATTTTAAATTGTTTAATTGAAAAGTGTTAGTACTTTCCACTTTATAGGTGTAAGTTATTGAGTATATAAATTTAAAATATTTGAACTGAAAAATTTTTAAACTTCAGTGTTAAAATTTAAGAGTTTAATTAATTAGCAAATTAATTGCAGTTAATTATTCATTAATTCGAATGAAAAAAAACTGGTTAGCTTTAGAGTTCGAATTTTCTAATTTAATTGACCGTGAAAAATGTTTGCTAAACGTAAAAAAACAGGTTTTTGAGATACCCTAATGTCTACCCTAACTGGAAAAAACAGGAAATGCCAGGGATTTTTTTTAAAGCTAGGATTATTTTTTCGATAGCGTGCTTGATTTTTTTAAATTGCAGTATAGAATTGAATAATCATTTTTCATCTGTAAAATTAGCGTTATATTACGACATTCTAGTATTTTGATAAAATTAATTTTGCTGAACTGAAAATGTAACTGCCAGTTTTGGTTAAAAATTAGATCTCTGCTTGAAAATTCTTTTGTTTTGTGGACCATTTTGGTGGAATATTCTATTGAAAATTCATGTCTTTAGTGGAACATTTATTTTTTAACTGAAAATTTAACTATTCAATTTTGGGTTCAAAATAATTATTTTTTAGTTGAAAATTCCTATTTTTTGATAGAAATTATTCTTCTTTGTTAAAAACTCATATTTTTGGTTGAAAAGTCAACTATTTCAATTATGGATTAATTATTTTAGTTAAAAAAGCCTTTTTTAAATTTAAAATTATACTATCCCAATTGTATTTTCATCAGTTGGGATAAAAAATTATCAGTTCGGTTGAAACATTTTTTTTCACTGAAAATTTAACTACTCCATTTTTGGTTGAAAATTGATATTTTTTAGTTCAAAATAAAAATATTTGGCTGAAAATTGGTATTTTTTGGTAATTTTCAAAAATATTTTGTTCAAAATTCATGCATTTGGTTGAAAATCGTATTTTTTGGTATAAAATAATCTTCTTGTTTAAAAATTCAAGCATTCCAGTGAAATATTAATAACTTCAGTTAAAAATTCATCTTTTTGGTCAAAAAGAAAAGTACTTGGTTGAACATTAAACTCTTTGGTAAAAAATACATCATTTTGGTTTAAATTTGGTAGAAAATTAACCTGCTTGGTTGAAAATTTAACTATTGAAAATTAGTTCGAAGCTTTAAAAATATTCCAAAATCCCTTCAAATTTTTGAAATCAATTAAAAATTCCTTTGTATCTTTTAAAATACCCTAAATTCTTTCAAATCCTTTGGAATCTTATTAAATCCTCGGAAACCTTTCAAAGATCTTCAAAATGCCTTGGAATTAAAAAAAATACCTTAGAACGTTTTAAATCCTTTTCAGTCCCTTCAAATTATTAAAATCTATTCGAAATTCCTTGATATATTAAAATATATACATATTGCCAATTTAAAAAAACTCCAAATCCTTTAAATGATTTTGAAGCTTTTTAAAATTCTTCAAATGCTTTAAAAATTACATGATATCTTTAAAAGCCTTTGGAATACCTTTAAATTACTGTAATGTTTTCAAAAAACCTTATAATATTTCAAATCATTTTAAATCTCTTGACGTTTCTTAAAGCTCTTGAAAATTGCTTGGAATTTTAAAATACCCTAAAATCTTTAATTTCCTTTTTAATCCCTTCAAATTATTGAAATCTATTAAATATTCATTGGAGTCTTTTAAAATACCTAAAATATTTTAAATCCTTTTAATGTTTTTGATGCTTTCAACTTATAAAACGTTCAACTCCCTTAAAACTTTTTAAAGCTCTTGAAAATTATTTGGAATTTTTTCAATTACACTGCAATTTTTAAAATTTTTTAGAATGCCTTCAAATTATTAAAATCTATACAACGTTCCTAGGAAGCTTTTAAAATATACGAAGGAAATTCCAGATCCTTTGAAATCCCTTGGAAACTTTTTAAAGGTCTCAAAAATTCCTTAGAATTTTTGTTAATTTCCTAAAATATTGCAAAGTCTTTTGTTAGCTTTTAAAGATCTTGAAAATGCCTTAAAAAGAAAATAAATACTGTATAATTGTTCAAATTCGTTACAGTTTCCTTGAAATTTTAACAAATATCCTTAAAGCATATTTTGGAATAACTTCAAATGATTGTTATCTGTTGAAAACCCCTCTGGAATCTTTTAAATTATCCTAGAAAATTTTTAGTCGTTTGAATTAAAAAAATATCCTAAAATCTTTAAAATACTTTGGAATTACGGAATGGCGTTATTTAAGTAATCGATTTAAGATGGCGTTATTTAAATATGCAATTTGCCTCAAAGTTATAATGATAATAATAATAAATTCATATTTAATTTTCAGAAAATTGCAGGAAACTTGGATCGAAAGAAAAAAGGTTACCCTATATGTGATAATGTCAAATCGCTAGGATTTTGTCCAAAAAAGACAAACTGTTCATATAGGCATTGCGTTATCAAAGGCATAGATGATCCTATTACTAATGTATTAATGTAAGTTGCAAAATTTAATTTCAAATAACAAAACTTTTCATATTTATATTATATTATTATTATTACATATTAATTTCAGTGGCGATACGGTTGAACTGATGGTAACCTATGTCCACGATGCGACCCACTTTTCTGCCAGATTGATTAAATGTCTTAAAAAAGATCAAAAGGATCCCATAGCGTATCCTTATGAGCATTCAGTCAGACTTTCAATGCAGATGCAGAAATATTACGCCAATGTCGAACACAGGTTTGTTTTTTACTTCTTTTTATGGGATTTTTGGGATATTCCACAAAAACAGGGGAATAAATTCTTTTAAAATAAAATTAATGTGAGTGCTATATTAAATTCAATTAGAAACGCTTTAAATTCCTAACACTTCAAGAAATAATATTACGTTTTCTATAAAATAGATGACATTTTAACCAGATTGTCCAAATCTTTTTATCAAAAGATAAATTTTTAACTAAAAATAGAGTAGTTAAATTTTCACTTAAAAATGTCAATTTTATTTCAAAAATAAAGAATTTTTAAGAAAGTACATCAATTTTTAACCAAATTGATGAATTTCGAAGCCAAAAAGACCAATTCTATTTAAAAAAACAGTTGAATTTTAGCACAGAAATATAATTTCTGAACAAAATTGTTAATTTTTTTACCAAATGGTAAATTTTCAAATAAAAAGTTTGATTAGAAAGAGGAACAGGATTAAAAGAAAGGCAGGAGGAGGGATATCCCTTTATATCCTCCTTTTTTATGACAAATAGTTTACAATTCGACCCAAATAGTTGAATTATAAACCAAAAATATGAATCTTGAACAAATAAGTAAATTTTCAACTAATTAATTTAATTTTATACTAAATTTTTTATTTTTTTAAAGCCAAAAAGAAGAAAATTTTATTACAAAACAGTTGAATTTAAAAAACAAAAGTTAATTTCACCAAATAGTCGTTGAATTTACAACCAAGAAGATTAGTCTTCTACAAAAAAAAAAGAACAATTTTCAACAAAATACGCGAATTTTTAAGCAAATAGTAAAATTTTTGTAACTAGGAAAGATAAATACAAAAACAGAATATCTACATTATTTGTTAAATAAAAATTAATTATCAGCAAAGAGAGAGAGGGAATTTTTCATAAAACAGTAAAATTTTTAATCAAATAGAAGAATTTTCTACTAGAATAAATGAATATTCAAAAAAAAATACATGAGTTTTCAACCAAATAGTTCAATTTTCAACTAAAAAAGATACATTTTCAACAGCAAGAAACGAATTTTCGGGAAAAGAGTTAAATTTGTAACCAAAATTATGATAATAAATAATTGAGTCATCAACCAAAAAAGATGAATTTTTAATCAAACAGTTCAATTTCTGACCAAATAAGAGGAAAGTTTAACTATTTTAGTTGAAGATTCATTATTTTAGTTGAAAATTTATCGCTTTGGTTAAAAGTTACAGTATCTTGTTGAAAATTCATTTTTTTGTTTAAATTTAAGAATTTAAGTTTTAGATTTTTTTTTGAAAATTTCTAGTTATTATTAGAAAAATTCGTCATTTTTTGTAGAAAAGTAATCTTTTTGATTTGGCATTTCTTCTATTTTGTTTAAATTCAACTATTATTATTATTTATTCTTATAATTAAAAATTCAACCTTTTAACTTGAAAATTCAACTCTGGTTGAAAGTGCAACCATTTTTGTGTCAAGTTTAATCTTTTTATTAAGGATTCGGCCACTTAGTTGAAAATTTCTATTGGCTGGTTGGCAAATAACTTTATAGTAGCAAATTAATCTTTTTGGATTTAAAAGTAAACTGCTTTCGAAAACATACGAGTTTTCAGCTTGAAAATTCAGTAAAATGTATCTTTTATGATAAAAAAGTAATATTTTCGATTGAAATAAATAAACTAAAAATTCTTAAATAATAAAAATCTGGAATTGTTTTCTTTAATTTATAATTAATACATTTTAATAAATAGTACGGAAGTAATAGTTTATAGTTATTTATAATATTTTATAGACGAATGAATTGACCAACAGCATTAATCAGGAGCAGGGCTTTACATTTTATTAAATTCCTTACTGCACACCTTTTTTTTCCTCTTAAGTTTCAAGCAATAATATTATGTTTCTCACAAAATAGATGAAATTTTAATCAGATACTTCAATTTTTATTATGAAAATATCCATTTTCAATTAAAAATAGAATAGTTAAATTTTCACTTAAAAATGTTAATTTTATTTCAAAAATAAAGAATTTTCAAGAAAATACATGAATTTTAAACAAAATTGTTGAATTTTTAGGCCAAAATACCAATTATATAAAAAACATTTGAATTTTCAACCCAGAAACATAATTTCTCAATGAAAATCTTAACTTTTTACCAAATGTTACATTTTCAAATAAAAAGTTTGATTAGAAAGAGGCGAAGGATTAAAAGAAAGGCCCTCCTTCTTTTATAGCACATAGTTTAATTTTCGACCCAAATAGTTGAACTATAAACCAAAAATATGAACTTTCAACAAATAAGTAAATTTTCAACTAATTAATTTAATTTTATGCTAAATTGTTGATTTCTTTAAAGCCATAGAGAAGAATTTTTTTACAAAACATTTGAATTTAAAAACAAAAAAGTTAATTTCACCAAATAGATCAATTTTCAAATAAAGTGGTGAATCTTCAACCAAAAAATTCATATTTCACAAAGTAGTTCAACTTCAAACCATGTCGATGAATTTTCAACCAAGAAGATGAATTTTCTACCCACAAAGAACAATTTTCAAAAAAATACATGACTGTTTAATGACATTGTAGTATTTGTAACAGGAAATGTAAATTTTCAATTAAAATATTAATTTTTAAACAAAAACGGAATAGCTACATTATTTTTTAAATAAAAATTAATTCTCAGTAAAGAAAGAACGAATTTTTACAAAATAGTTAAATTGCCAACAAAATAGTAGAATTTTCTACTAGAATAGACGAATTTGCAAGAAAATACATGAGTTTTCAACTAAATAGTTTAATTTTCAACTGAGAAGGATACATTTTCAACAATAAGAAACGAATTTTCACCAAAAGAGTTAAATTTGTAACTAAAATTTTGAATTTTTCTGCTAAAATGAAGAATCTTTAATAAACAAACGAGTTCTTCATAATAAAAAATTGAGTCATCTACCAAAACAGATGAATTTCTAATCATAGCGTTACATTTGTGACCAAATAGGAAGAAAAATTATCTATTTCAGTTGAAGATTCATTATTTTAGTTAAAAATTCATCTCTTTGGTTAAACGTTAAAGTATTTTGTTGAAAATTCATTTTTTTACTTGCTTTAAATTAAATCTTTTCAAGTGATAATTTAAATTTTCGATTTTTTGTTTAAAATTAATCGTTTTCATTAGAAAAATCGTTTCTTTTTTGTTGAGAAGTAATCTTCTTGGTTTGAAATTCTTCCTTTTTGGTTAAATTCAAACATATGTTTAAAAATATGGTGCATTTTATTGAAAATTCTTCTTTTTGTTGTTAAAATTGATCTCTTTTAGTGAAAATTTCGTATTTTTGTGGTTGAAATATCAATTATTACTATTATTTATTGATACAGTTAAAAATGCAGCCTTTTAGCTTCTGAAAAAATCGTCTAACTCGATTCTGGTTGAAAGTGCAACAATTTTTGATTGAAATTTAATCTTTTTGATTAAGAATTTGGCCACTTAGTTGAAAATTGCTCTTTGTAAGTTGAAAATTAACTTTTTAGTTGCAAATTAATCTTATCGGATGTAAAAGTAAACTGTTTTCTAAAACATTCGACCTTTCAGCTTGAAAGTTCAACTATTTAGTTTAAAATTAATCTGTTTTTGGTTGAATGTTAAACTATTATATTGAAAAATTTAATTATTTTTTTTTAAATTCATATTTTAAATGAAAAAATCAACGGTTTCATTGAAAATTCGCCCTTTATATTAAAAACTTATCTTTTATGATAGAAAAGTCATCTTTTTTGTTTGAAATAAATTAATTAACTTTTTTAAACATTAATATGAAATTGTTTCATTTAATTTATAAAAGATTCTTTGTTAAAAATTTGAGAAGATTAAAATTCTCCTCTTAAAATATTAATGGCCATTGAAAATAAAAATGGAATTTTTAAACAGTAAGAAAGTTATAGTTTCTAGTTATTTATAATATTTATAAAATTGTTTTTGACCGTAAAAATTTTTCTTTTGCTTGATTAGAGATGAATGAATTGACCTACATCATTAATACCTTTTTTGGAAAAGTTATAGAGGTTTAGAAAGTTATGATTATTTAAAATATTACAAAATTCATTTTTAAATTATCATATTTCAAAGCTGATTTTATCTGCAGGAGAGGAATCAGAAAGATTGAAGTTGGCGGTATTTGCGTTATGGAGGAAACCATTGATCATTACAAACGAGTGCAAATCCTAAACATTGTCATGCGAAATAATTTCAACGAACCTTCAGTCGTCACTGTAAGATGCATTGACGATGGACGTGTAACTGCAAAAGTCAGGGTAAGACGCTTTTTATATTTTATAGCGTAAATATAAAAAAAATAAATTATCTTGTTTATGCAGGGTGTTCAGCGATCTTCAAAGCCTTAAACTGGAATTCTCCTTGAATTTTTTAAACCCCAAAAGTATAGAAATCTTGAATTTCTCACGAGAACCTTGAATTTAAATCGATTTTTGAATACGCCATGTTTCAAAAACTTACAAAGTTATTCTAAAGATTTAAAAATATTGCAAAGCTTTTATAATATTTAAAAGGATTTTTACCATTTCAATATTTAACGGTTTGAAAAAGGCGCTTAGACAAAATTTCAAAGATTTCGAATATTTCACAGAGATTATTAAACTTTCAAAATATTTCAAGGATTTAAATATTTTAAAAAGGGTATAAGTACACCAGACGTCAAAGATTTCAAAATTTCTAAAAGATTTTAAGCGAATTCAGAAAGTTTTTAGAAGATTTCAAAATATTTCAAAGAATTCATAAGGATTTCAAAAGATTTCAAGAATTTCCGATATTTCAAAAATGTTTATATTACACCAGATTTGAAAGATTTAAAACAATTTCAAAAGATTTCAAAAAAATTGAGGTTTTAAAAGATTTCCATTATTTCAAACGAACACAAAAGATTTCACGAACAAAGATTGAAGAAATATTTCACAAATATTTCAAAGATTTCATAAAGATTTAAAAATATTCTATTCTAAATAATATTTTAATGATTTCAAAGGAACACAAAATATTTTACAAATATTAAAAAAATTTCATGAATATGTCCAATTAAAAGATTTCAAAACGTTTTAGGGATTTTCAATGAATTCAAATTTGTTTAGAAAATTTCACAAAGATTTTGAACATTTTGCAAAGATTTCAAAACATAAAACTAAGATTTCAAAAATGTCAAGGGATTTCAAAGATTTTACCAAAATTTTGAAATATTTCGAAAGATTCCACAAATATTTCCAATATTTTAATGATTTAAAATGAATAAAAAAGATCCTACAAATATTTCGAAGATTTTATAAAAATTACGTAAACATTTTAAGTAATTTCAAATTTGTTTAGAAGATTTCAAAGGTTTTACATAAATATTTGAAAATTTCACAAAGATTTCAAAACACTTCACTAAGGTTTCAAAGATTTCAAAGACTTTACAAAAATGTTAAAAGATTTTAAAAGATTTCACAAATATTTTAATGATTTCAAGTGAATACAAAAGATTTCAAAGATTTCTAAAAGTTTTAAAGATTTTCAACGATTTTAAATTTGTTTAGAATATTTCAAAAGATTTCAAAGATTGTACATAGATTTCGAACATTTCTCAAAGATTTAAAAACTTTCAGAAGAAAGTTGGTTGAACGACTATTTGGTTGAACATTTAATTATTTCGTTAAAATTGAACGATTTTGTTCAAAAATCTTCTTTTGTCGTAGAAAATTTATCTTGTTTAGTTAAATGTTAATTATTTTCGTTTAAAAAATCAATTATTAAATTTTTGGTTCATAATTAATTTCTTTTGTTTAAAAATTCTACTACTTGCTTGAAAGTTTGATTGTTTTGTTGAAAATTGACCTATTTTGATAAACATTTATCTCCTTTGTTTGAAAACTAATCTTTTATATCACATTTTTAAAAATTCGACTGTTTGACTGAAAATTCATTTATTTTGTTAAGAAGTCATCTTTTTTCATTAAAAATTCATCTTTTAGAATTGAACGGTCCTTTTTTTAATTGAAAACTCTACGAACATATTTTGGGTCAAGAATTCATATATTTTTGTTTAAAACTCTACTGTTTAGTTGAAATTTTAATTGTTTTGTTGAAAATTCAACTATTTGGAAAGACCGTTTAATGAAAGTTGAAAGTTAATTCTTTTTAGTTGAAAAGTCAACTACAATATTTTTCGTTCAGAATTAATATATTTTGGTTAATTTTTATTAGAAGTTGGTTTTTTAAATGACTCATCTTTTTGGGGCACAAATTCATCCTTTATGATTGAAAGTTGATTCTTTTTAATTTAAATGTATACTCTTATAATCTCGTTTCAGAATTCATCTCTTTTTTGGTTAAAAATTTGAGTATTTGTTTGAAGATTTAATTATTTTGTTTAAAAATTCAATTTTTTTGTTTTATCTTTGTCTTTTTTGGATGGAAAATATATCCTTTTGAAGTGAAAATTCATCGTTTGAAAGAAAAGCCATATATTTTAAAATGAATTTGAATTTTTCTTCGAAAATTTTCCTTTTTGGCTTAAAAGTTTCATTATCTGGTTTTAAATTTAACTATTTTGTTGAAAATTAATTTTTTTCATATAAAATTCATCTTTGCTGAAAGTCAAACGATATTTGGTTGAAAATTAACTTCTTTATTGAAAATTCTTTTTTTCGGGTCTAAATCTCAAATGCCTTATAAAACAATAGGCTTCTTACCTAGAAAACTCAACTATTTTTTAAAAAATTAATTTTTTTTTAATTGAAAATTCATCTCTTTTGTTTGAAAATTCAATTTCGACGTGAAGTCATAGGAATATAGCAACTAAATTATCCTCATTTAAAATAATTAATTTCCCTATTATACCACTAATTTCTTATACACCAAAGCACCCTATTTCCTCTGTTTTGTGAGGATTTTGTAGTTTAAAGTCTGAAATCACTTTCAAATAATTTCAATTATTTATTTTCCCTCTGCTTTCTAACAAGTTTAATTCTCTTCAAAATTTAGATAAAGCAATTATTATTGAATAATTATTATAAGTGCTTAAAATTCAAGCGGAAAAATTTAATTTTTGAACGGATAGCGGTATTAAATTTTTTTATGTTTTAGGTGAATAAACTCTTGCAAATCCCTGAAAATCTCGCCAATTGGCAGACGAACATCATCGAAGTTTTCTTGTCAAATATCGCGCCATTTGATAATGAATACGTGTGGGATCGTTGTGCAAATGAAGCTGTCCTTTCTTGGTTCGGTGAGAACTTGGATTCAAGAAGCTCTTCTGTTTTTGCAAAGGTAAAATATTTAAGGGAGGACGGTCTTTATTCTATTCCCCTGCGTTTGCCCTTTTTTAAGTTCTCCTATTCACAAAAATCTTCCCTTATTTTCCCCAATAGTAGATAATTAATAATTAATTAAGAACAATAATCTATTTTATTTTACGAACACGTAGTGTCTTAATTGGTAATTAAATTAAATTATTATTTTGCTTGTATTATTATTTTTAATTAATGACTATTCACTTAGGTTTTCAATGAAGCTTTTTTTTAACTTACAGAATTATATAATCTAATTCATTCAACTTTTTCCAATTTGAATAATTTCAAACTAATCCATTTAGGATTTAAATGAAACTTTAAAGGTAAAATATTTATTGGTTTCAAATTAAATATTTTTGAAATTAACTGTAATAAAGTGCGATAAATTCATATTTAATTATATTTTTTCTTATATTATTTTTAATACTTTCAAGGTTCGATTATAAAGTACGTGTTCTGGCTGTCCATTTTCATTATTTTAAATTTATGTATTATAACAATTATTGTTCGATTAGACCAAAATTTAAACAAGAATTACAAGATTTACAAGTGATTTGAATAATATTTTTTCAATTGAACACAAATTTAATAAGTTTTAGAAATTAAACAATTTTCAAAAACTACCAAAAACCAGCTTTTAACAGTTCTGACAATTTAAGCGCAGTTTCAAGTAGATGTTAAACATACATAAAACCAAAAAATGGTCTTTTTTATGTTTTAATTTTTAAATAGAAACAATTTTATATTTAAAATTGTTTTATCTCTCGGGTTTTAATTTTAAAATGAAGTCCATTTCAAATAATAAGCCTTTAAAAGTAAAGAATTTTAATTTTATAATATTAGACCATTACTTAACGTTTTTAATTCAATAATTTCTGAAAAATATTGCTATTTAAAATTCAGTAATATGTATGGAAACATTTAGGATATCCAAAGGGTGTTTTTAGAAAAATTTAATTTATATTCATGAAATTTAAAAATGATTTCTACATATTTGAATGGATTTTTACGACTTACAAAGATTTTAAGGTATTTCAAGGGGGTTTAAAGAATTTCTAGATAACTTTATGGGATAAAATAAAATATATTTCAAGGTAATTCTATGGAATTTAGCAATTCCAAGGGATATGAATAATATTGAATAATTTTAATTTATATCCCAGGAGTTTCAAATGATTTAGGCTAATTTCAATGGCTTTTTACGATTTCAAAGTATTTGAATGAATTTCTAGAGAATTTTAGGAAATAAATTAAATTTTATTTTAAATAAATACGGATGTCATAAGTTTCTAGATATATGAAGGAATTCGACAAATTTCGCAAGAGATTTCGTTTCAAAAATTGTTAGAACTCTTATTATTTAAAAATATTATTATATAAAATATTATTTAACCAATTTTCTGTTTCTCCGCATTTTTTATCGCCGTGAAATGGACTTTTAATGATCTAAGTATATATCTAATTCAAAAGAATAAATTCTTTAAGGCCATGTCGAAAGAACATGAACATTTTTTTCACATTTTTTTCAAAACCAACCTGGGTCAACACGAAACTTGATATCGAGCTTAAAAATTGGGAAATTTAACAAGAAGCACTAAGAAACGTTTTTGTGGTCTTTAATTTTTATAATTTCAAAAAAGTCTCTTTTTATAATTATAAAAATTAAGAACCAGATAAACGTTTGTTAGTGCTCTTTATTTGATTTCCCAAATTTTCAACTCGATCTCGTGTTTCGTGTAAGTTACGCTGAAATGGCCTTAATGTCAGAAATCATTAAAAAGTCATTTGATATTATTAAAAAACTACAATTTCTTATAAAAAGCTTGCTTCTTCTTTTCTAAATCTAAAAATAAATTTTTAATCATTTCTCTTTCTGTTTTCTTTTTTCTAATTTTATTCTTTTTGACATTGTTATGGAGTTGGAAGGGTTGACATTTTTTTATTGTTCTTTCTGAATTTGAAGAGGAAATTTCATTCTTTAAAAAAATTCTTTTCTGAATTTAAAGAGGGAAAGTTTTTATTTTTATTGAGTTTAGGCGAAGAATTGCTTATTTTCTTTTTTTTCTGAATTGGAAGAGGGAAATTTTTTATTTCCAATTTATTTATGAATTAAAATATAACCGATTTTTTTTATTTTCATTGAGTTAGAAGGGATGCAGTTTCTTTTTTTTTTTGAATTGGAAAAGGTAATTTTATTGTTTAAAAGATTTTTTTTTGCACTTAAGGAATGACTTTTTTTCTGAATTGGAAGAGTGAAATTTTTTATTTTTAAGATTTTTATTGATTTGGAAGGGAAGAAATTTTCGTTCCCAATTTTATCTGAATATTTAAAACTTTTTATTGAGTTTAGGCGAAGAATTGCTTATTTTCTTTTTTTTTCTGAATTGGAAGAAGGAAATTTTTTATTTCCAATTTATTTTTGAATTAAAATATAACCGATTTTTTTTATTTTTATTAAGTTAGAAGGGATGCAGTTTCTTTTTTTTTTGAATTGGAAAAGGTAATTTTATTGTTTAAAAGATTTTTTTTGCACTTAAGGAATGACTTTTTTTCTGAATTGGAAGAGTGAAATTTTTTATTTTTAAGATTTTTATTGATTTGGAAGGGAAGAAATTTTCGTTCCCAATTTTATCTGAATATTTAAAACTTTTTATTGAGTTTAAGCGAAGAATTGCTTATTTTCTTTTTCTTCTGAATTGGAAGAGGGAAATTTTTTATTTCCCATTTTTTTCTGAATTGAAATATAACCAATTTTTCATTTTTATTGAGATAGAAGAGATGCAATTTCTTTTTTTCTGAATTTGAAGTTTAGAAGAAGGAAATTCTTTATTTTTAAGATTTTTATTGATTTGGAAGGGAGGAAATTTTTTCATTTTCTGAATGTTAAAACTTTTTCTTAAGCGAAGAGGACCTTCTTTTTTTGTGTATTTTTATTGAGCTGGAAGGAATTAAATTTTGGATGTTTATTATTTTTCTGAATTGGAAGAGGCCATTTTTTCACTTTTAAATTTTCTTTGAGTTAAAGGTTGAAAGGAAGGGAGAAATTTTTAGGTTTCAATTTTTTCTGAACTGGAAGAGTGCAATTTTTTTATTTGCAAGATTTTCATAGAGTTGTCATAGAGCACGAAATTTTAGTTATTTTTTTAAAATTGGAACAGCTTTTTTTTTTATTTTAAAGTTTTTCTGAATTGAAAAAGGGATTTTTCTTTTTAGCGACTTAACAAATAAATTATTTAATATCCGAAATGATTAAAAACTCATTTAACGTTATATAAAAGCTATATAATTGCTTATACAAATATTTAGTATTTTCTAATTGGAAAAACAAATTTTTAATCTTTCCCCTGTTCTTCCCCTTTTTCGCAAAAAATTACCCTATTTTCCCTTTTTTGCCCTGTGTTAGATAGTAATCTATTTTGAATTGTGAAATTTACTTAAATCTTCATCTTAGGAATACCTTTTAATTAAAAGAGTTGCAAGGTACAAAATTTTGGTTATTTTTTCTGAAATGGAAGAGGTTATTTTAGTTTCTTAGTATGTTTATTTAATTAAAGGGGGTAAATTTTTATTCTTAACTTTACTTGTGAATTGAGAGGAAGTAATTTTTAAAAACATTTTATTGAATTAGAACTTCGTTTTGAAATTTGTTCTGAATTGGATGAGGGGAATTTTTTAAAAATATTTTTAGCGACTTGAATAATAAATTCTTAATTTCCAGAAATCATTAAAAATGCATTCAACATTATTTAAAAACTACCAGAATTCTTATAAAAAGATAGTTTCTTCTTTTTATTTACTTATTTCATTTTTCCGGAATTGCAAGAGAACATTCTTTTTTTGTGCATTTTTATTGAGATGGAAGGAATTAAATTTTGGTTGTTTATTTATTTTTCTGAATTGGAAGAGGCCATTTTTTTACTTTTAAACTTTTTATTGAGTTTAGGGTACGGATTTTTTAGTTTTTCTGAATTGGAACAGGCAATGTTTATTTTAAAGATTCTTATTGAATTGGAAGGAAGGAAATTTTCGTTCCCAATTTTTTCTGAGTGTTTACAACTTTTTATTGCATTTTGAATGTGAAATAAATGTTTAATCTTTCATCTATTTTCCCCCATTTTCCTGAAAAGTTATCCTATATCCCATTTTCTGAGCTCTTCTTGTGCCGTGCTACATAATAATCTATCTTGAATTGTAAAATTTAGGTGAATCTTCATCTCGGGAATACCATTTGGACAGATACTTTGGAAGTGAGATCTAAAATGATAGGATTTCCTGAAATAACCGTTTCGTCACTGCGTTCAACGCTGATACAAGAAAATCATGGCTTAGTCAGTCAATGCCAATTGTCAATGCTGTACGAACTTTGCAAAGACGGAGGTCTTACCGACGTGGAAATCAACGTCGCTCCTCTGGAAAAAAATGATGAAGTAGAATAAGAAGATTACTTTCAGTTTGAAAAAATTTTATTTCGAATATGAAATAGCAATCAGTTCCACATTGCAGTATTTTCTCCGTGCCATTTTATTTTTCAGTTTTACATAGATATGAGTATTTTTAGAATATTTAGGCATCTGGCATCAGTGAGGTCCTTTTTTATTGTACTTTTATCTTGAGTCCAAAGAAAACTGGGAATATTAGAATTAGCGTATAAGTTTAAATTTGTTCCAAAAATATGCCTAGATAATATAGGCAACAAGCTCATTTATACTTTCTCTCAGGTTAATCTAGTTAGTGATATTAATTTTTACATTAAAACGGAATGTACGAATGGCTAACGTTTTATAATTTTAAATTTGATTTTTGAACTATTCTTGATAAAATTGTTCAAGTAATGTCAATTATTTTATTTCATGAACGTCCATTTTATTTATTATTATAGCATAATAATAGTATTAATAATAATAATAATAATAATATATTATTAAATATTATATACATTTTTTACTATATGAGAAAAAGCATAAAACGTGAGTTTGTTGTATATTCGTTCAATTATGATTGTTTTTTGAAACTGATGATAAAAGTGAAAATGCCTAATATAGAAT